>JAREIK010000067.1:0-2500 GCA_029783825.1 Sapria himalayana
ACCCCCTTAACTTCCTGTATTACAAAAGTAATATCATCAAATCAAACTGCAGTTTAAAAATGAAAGGCAGAAAAATGTAGACACTTAATAACACTAACCTTGGTCAAAAGAAAAGTTGACTATGAAGCAAATGCAAAAAATATTAGGTGCAGTGAATAAACTAACAGTTTCAAAGGATATAGAAAAATTGAACAAATTTTTTATCCTTGTATAATAAGTAAACAACATGTAATTATAACATAAAAAAAATAAAATTAATAAATGATTTTTAAAGTCTCCTAGTAGATATCTGATTGATATACATTAAGAAAATTGTTGAGCAGTAGATTCCAAGGACTTACTTCAATTTTGTCTTGGATATTTAAGTCAATCCTGGGTATATAGTTCCTCCTATCACCTGTCCAAGTGGATACCTAATTTTAATAAATGGTAAGAATAGTTAGCTTAAACTTTTCATAAAAATTCATGGAAACAAATTATCTTGTTCAAGATTGATTTAAGTTACCAAGTTCGATCATCAAACCAATTCCAAAAATTATAAATTCCATTCTTAGTGAAAAGTTAAAAGCATGGACCAAATAACGCAACAAATGATAACACAAAATGATGTCTTCAAATTGAAAAAACACTGATTAGGTTATGTATCATGATAATACATGCTTCAGAAAATATAAAAAAAATGAATCAAAAAAGCAAGAACACCAATCAGAATTAGAATGATGAAGCATAACACATTGCCAAAAATGTTCTATTTGCAAATTGCCTACTTGATGCTATTTTGCTCAGCCACCGATTAGGTTAAAGTTCATGGTAAACTTCTTTTAATTTTAAATTATTAATATGTATTTATTTATTTATTTATTTATTTATTATGATTTTAAGATTCCATATTTTATTTAAATTTAATATTATTTTATATTTTATTTAAATTTTATATTATATTTTATTTTTAATTTACAATAATAATTATTATGCCTTAATTCTTATTATTTTTAGTAGAGGCAAAAATAAAACTTGAATTAGAATCAATTTAGGGTATGTTTGGTAGTGATTTTCAAAAATATTAATAGGGTTAAAAATAATTTTAAGTGTGTTTAGGAAAAAAAATATCATTAGTAATATTTTAAAAAACTTTTTTAAAACCTAAAAAAACACATAAAGTATTCTTTTAATAAGCACATTAAAATATATTTTATATAACTCATCAAAAGTTTTTGAATGTAATTAAAACATCAATATATTTATCCTTAA
Organism: Sapria himalayana; assembly: GCA_029783825.1. Lineage (NCBI taxonomy): Eukaryota > Viridiplantae > Streptophyta > Magnoliopsida > Malpighiales > Rafflesiaceae > Sapria > Sapria himalayana. The sequence goes on from JAREIK010000067.1 coordinate 1,252, forward strand.
ATATCAATTTATTTTATTTTAAATTTAATGAAAATATGATTTTTTTTATTATTCAAATATTTCAAATCATTTAGTAATAATATTTTTAAAACATTCCTAAAATCATTAATTTTTTTTAAGTTTTATTAATATAAATATTTACTTGTTTATTTGTTAATTACAATTTTTTGTAAATATTTTTTTATTATCAGACAAATAATAATTATAGGTTTATATTAACACAAATGTTTAAGTATGTTAATTTAGTAATTCAAATATTTTAAAAAATGTTTATAATTATAGAATTAATTATTTAATGTATTTATTAATACAAATATTTATATATCTTTATTAATTAATTAAAATAATATTTTTTATTTTTTTAAAATTTATAATCATTAAAATAGTTATTTGTCTTAATTAATATAAATTTTTATTAATATTTGTATATATTAGAAATTATTTATTTATAATATCATATTTTTATAATTATATGAGGAGAAGACATCTTTCAAGGATCAATCATTCATAGACCATAACAAATATTTAAATAAAAATTACGTCGAATATTAAAACAAATAATATATAAAACAAAAAAAATTATTTAGTATAGATTAATGATGAAAATAATCCCGAGCTAAATATCTAGGAAAAATCCCTATCTAATTGCATATTTTTGTGAAAAATATAATTTAAGGAATAATCGCTTGCAATTAATATATACTTGTAAATATATTTTTCTAGATAAAGATTTAACGAGGTATTTTTCTAGAGCTAATTAGATAGAAAAAATCAATTTCTAAAGTCATTAAATTTGCTGCCAATCTTTGCGACAACGCAATGACAATGTTAGAGAGAGAAATTTGTAAATCAAAAATTTCCATCTTTAATCCATCACAATCCATCACAAAATTGTGATTCAATGTAAATCAAGCATATCTTGCGTTTCACTAGTTATTCCTTCGTAAATTAGCTAGGGATTATTTCCCTAGCTAAAATTCCATAGGTAAATAGATAATTTATTGTAGTGTAGAAATATTGATTGATTGAGAGTTAGATATATAGAAAGATAGATATTTAGACAGATAAATAGATAGAAAGATAGACAAATAAACAGACTAATAGATAGACAAATAGAAAGATAGATAGACATACATATAGAAAGATAGACAAATAGTTATATAGAGAGATAGAAAAATAGATAGACAAGTAGATAGAAAAATAGATAGGCATACATATAAACAGATAGAAAGATAGGCATATTGATAGA
>JAREIK010000067.1:7500-128298 GCA_029783825.1 Sapria himalayana
AAGATTATTACATAGATGTTTTAATTAAATCAAAAAAATTTCGATGATTTAAATTATATAAATATCTTAGTGTGGTTATTAAATTAACACTTCAAAGATTCAAATTTAAAATGACTAAAAATTCAAATTTTATGCCTTTATAATTATTTAATATTATATTAATAAAAAATAATTTGAATTCTTAAAAATTTAAAACCTATATATATATATATATATATATTAAATACTTATTATTATATAATATTATTTTATTTACTTAAGAAATAATATCATTTATTTTTAAATAAAATTCTATTTCTTTTTTTATTTAAATTATTTATTTTTTATAATTTTAGTTTATTTTTATATTTTTGTCTATTTATTTTCTATATATTTACATCTAATTTTTTATTTATAGTTTTCGTGAAAAAAAATGCTAAGGAATTAAGCACTTAAACTTTGTTCTATCGTTCAAGTTTCAACGACGAAGAGAGGAGAAACGAAATGGACTACTAGAGCAACCTACATAATCTACCTCTTCTCTTTTTTTTTATGGCAAATATTTGATTTGGATATTCTCACACTACCAATCTTGTGGGAGTGACAGATGGGGTACAAGGTAAGACTTAGAGAACAAGAACGACACAAACACAAATGTTTACAAGGCAGAATCAACATATAACAAGTTTCTTTATTGCAATTTCTGCATTATTCTTGATTCTGATCATGAGTGCCATGACAAGATGGTTGAGCTTCAGTACCTGCATTGTTCCGTATTGTTGCAGCTATAGATTCTTCGAGGTAGCTCTTCATGGTCTTAGTAATGGCTTCATTTTTCAGTGTGATGTCCTTCCATACTTGTGTTTATGCAAACAAAGTTTTCGCCTTTTGCTCCAGCTAACTATTCAAATCCTGTGCTACCCCAATCTCTTCATTCTTGGTTGTAATTTTCATCTTCTTTATATGATTTATCTTTGAAAGATTCTTTCCACCATCCTTTTCCACTTGTTCCTTGTTTAAACCTGTAGTTTCCTCAATTTGAGTTGAAGAACATGATCAAATTGAACTTGATACTCATCAATTAGCATTATTGTATCATCATCTGGAAATGAAAATACATCCCTAGGTCATCCCAGTCCTCCTCTTTCTAATGAAGGACCTAAGCTTGATAATCTCAACGATGTTTACAACCGAAAATGTCCAACATTTTCATCGATCTGCTCCTCAATTTTTATTTTTATTTTTTTTATTTATTATTATTTTTTCTTTAAAAAAGTTGTTTATTAATTTTAACCCTCTCTTTTGGCGGAGGAATACCCTTTTTACAAACTAAAATCTACCCTTATCCCTCTTACACCCATACACTTTAATGAAAAAAACAAAGAACCAAGCCTAATTTTAAAATGTGTATGTGTGCTCGCTTTGAGCTTATTTGTTTAAAGATCTTGAGTTATTTTTAACTTCCATTCTGAACTTGTAACTCGGTTATATACCCACTTCCTTAATATTAACTTTCCCTTCATGAACCTCCTTCTATAAGTCAGTTGATGGCTCCAAAGCCTGCACAACAAACATTTTTCTGCATAGGGATTTATCTGCATAGGGATTTATCTGCATAGGGATTTTTCTGCATAGGGATTTTTCTGCATAAACATCCTTCATGCTACACTTTTTCTGCATCAGCCATTTTTCCAGCCCTTTGAGTCTTGCTACCTCTAGTTCTTCACTTTATATGCTGTTCCGGAGCCTTGACTTTCACTATATATGCTGCACTCTATACTTAATATGCTGTTACAAGAGCTTGGCTAACCCTTCATCATGTATGCTGTATAATACCTGCCCTGCTAAGAAAACCAAGAAAACAAAGCCAAATATACATTCTATTTCTTTTCTCCCTCCTAGATCCTTTCTAAACAAACCTGTAACTGTAGGGACAGAAATTCCCCTACCGACTACCTCCATTCCTTTTAACAGCTTAATTTTCGCTATATTGCCCTCCATGTTCTGCTAAGAAAACCAAGAAAACAAATATACATTCTTCTAACACCTTCCTTTGCTTGACTTCTAGAATTCATTGCCGTATCCCAGCAACTTTGTGCTCCATTTTTCCCCCATAGCCGCTTCATTTATGTACCCTCGTTGAACCTTAGAAAATCTGAAATTTGCTTCCTTAATGACAGCAAGACCTATTCTATACCCCAACGTCTAATGTTCTAGCATCCTAACTAATTAATTAACACATGACTTTGCAACATTGTTCTCATAAGCATAAATAAAACTTTTAAACATACAAAAACAAAGAAATAAAGCAAATGAGGCTTAGACTGCATGTGCCAACAAATCTTGCCTCCCAATGAATGAAGCTTTGAGTGAGCTGCGCTGCTAAGAAAGACAAATACATCTATACCATATTCCCCAAGAGAACCCCATTTTTTACCGTTAACCTTTCCTCTACTATTATACCTATATAATCTACTAATATTTTAACTGCCTCTCACTTTCTACCCTTACTAACTCTTACATAGGGAATTGCATTTTTGTCTAGCTCCACTAGGCCTTTTATTTTTATCGGCAGAGTAACCTCATCATATTCTGCTTCTCCTTTGTGCGATCCTAGCCTTGCAAGATTGTCTGCTGGGGTGTTTAGCTCTCTATATATATGTAATATTGATGCATTCAGTTCTTCTATGAGATTCAAAATAATTTCTAATTCCTCTTCATGTTTCCAAAGAGATATTTTCTTTGTTACTAAATTGACTAATAACAATGAATCTACCTGTATTTGAATATTCTTATAGCCTAATTTTTTACAAACAGTTAAACCTAAATTTAATGCTCTAATTTCTGAATGTAGAGCCGAGGCTACTACACTAACTGTAGTAAAAGCGTTCATAACTGTCCCTGTAGAATCTCTTATTAATCCACCTCCCCCCGCTATACCTGTGTCCCTATTAAAACTTCCATCCGTATTTAAGGAGAGTTTTCCTTCCGGAGGTTTGTGCCAAGAGATACTTTTCGCCCAATATTGTTTATTTATTTTTATATTTAGGAACCATCCCCGTTCTGCTTTCTTTCTGTGTGTATTTTATTTAAAATTACAGGGTTAAAATTTGAAATGTTGCTTATTTCCTGCCTGATTTCTTGTGATATTACATTCGTGTCCATTTTCTTTCCTTCAAACCTACTCCTATTTCGAGCCTTCCATATACACCATATTATTACATGTGGTAAGTACATATTAAGCCAGATTCTAGTAGGATTAGTAGAGATTACTTTTTCCCATGTTTTAATTCGTTCAATTATACCATCTTCTCTTTTAATGATTTGCTTTGTTTCATCAAATTTCTTCCAGACCTGTGTGGCGATTTTACCTTTCGAAAAAAGGTGATCCATAGATTCTTCTTCCTCTAAGCAGCATTCACATCTAGACACCAATTTAATGCCCTTTCTTTGAACATTAGTATCCACAAGTATTGCATTTGTTGTTACTTTCCATGCTAGCGAGTACATTTTCTATGGTATACCTGCCTTCCAGACCCATTTAGATATAGATTGAACAGGCTTTTTTTTCCTAATTAATTCCTTTACCGATTTAAGTGTAAAATTACCTTGTGGTGTTAGGATCCATTTCCAACCACTCTTTTTTAATATTGAATGGGATTCTACTTTTCCTTTTGTTTTTCCAAGGCTTTCCAATTATTTGAAACTTTCTTAGGCCGCTTTTCTAAATATCTTGCCCTCATATATTTTGCCCAAAGATGTCATTTTCCTTCAACCTCCACCATCCTTTGCAATCCCATGCGGTGGCCATATCTTGTAGAGAGATTATTCCTAAACCTGCCTCTGCTTTTGGATAACAAATATCTGCCCAATTTTTCCAATGAATTTTATTCTTCCCTTTTTTTACCCCATAGAAAATTTGCCATCTCCATTTCTATTTTATTTGTAAATTTCTTCGGAGGGGGTATTACGGATAGTATATGAACCAGCGTGCTTTGAAGCACGTGCGAAATTAATGTAACCCATCCCCCAAATCCTAGTAAATCCTCTTCCAACCTACTTTTTTCTTTCTCATTTTATCTTGCAGCGGAGCTAAATATTCCTCTCTCAATTTTCCTTCAAATATTGGGCAGCCTAAATAAATTAAAGCTCCCTTATTTTGGGTGAAACCAGTTAAATTTTTAATTTTGTTTATATCTTTCTCCAATGCTTTTTTCCCAGTATAAACTGGCACTTCTTTTTATTTACCACCTGACCTGTTTCTAATTCAAATAGTTGTAGCAATTCTATAAGGTATATTATAGATCTTTTACTTGCATTTGTGAAAATTATTAAATCATCAGCATAGGCCAAACAACCTATTCTCGGAGTTTTTTTAGGTTGTCTAAAAGGTAAAATTTTCCCTTCTGACATTCTTTTGTTTAAATTAAGAATAAGCAACTCTATATATATCAAATAATAAGGGGGATAAGGGGTCTCCCTGCCTTAGACTTCTTTTTGGTTTGAATTCTTCACCTATTTTCCATTTATAATAATTCTAACCCAAACATTCGAAACACATCTATAAATTAAATCTATGCATAATTCGAAGAAACCATATTTTCTCAGTACAAAGAAAAGTACATCCCTTTCAACCCTGTCAAATGCTTTGGACAAATCCAGCTTGATAGCTAGATTGTGCCCTCTTGTTTTAGCTGAAATGTTTTTCATCATTTCTGATGCTAACCTAATATTTTCAATCATCAGCCTGTTTTTAACAAAACCCGTTTGTTCTTGTGAGATTATTAATGGCAAAATATTACTTACCCTGTTCTGAATTATTTTGGCTAAAATCTTATAAATCGCATTACACAAGCTTATTGGCCTAAAATCCTCGCATATCTGTGGGGCGTCTTTTTTAGGAATAAGTACTATGTATGATTTTGCCCAGGCTTTAGGGATAACTACACCGACGAAAAAGCTGGCAATTGCTAAAACTAGATCATGTTTAATAATGGGCCAATTTAACTGATAAAAATAGTTATTCCAGCCGTCTGGACCCGCTGCACTATCTTTATCAAGATTAAAAACCACATTTTTTACCTCTTCCTCCTCTGGTATATTCTCCATCATTTGATTCTGATATTGTGTAATGGAAGTCCTGATCTCCTGTATTAAGGAATTCCCTTCGTGAGGCACATGCCCACATAAGTGTGATTTAAAAAAATCCTCAAAGAGAGTTCCAATTTGCTTGTCTTCTTCTATCCATTTTCCTTCCATGTTTTTTAAAGCTTTAATTCTATTTTTCTGAGTTTTATTTTACTCATATTGTGAAAAAATTTAGTGTTTCTATCGCCTTCTTTTAGCCATTTAATTTTTGCTCGTTGTTTCCAATATACCTCATCCATATGTAATTTTAAGCTCAATTCAGCTTTAGCCTTATTTAATTCTTGTTTAATCTTGTCATCATTTTTATTATCATATTCAATTTCCAATTTTTTACCTTCTCTTCTGTTTGTTTTATTTTCAGATTTATATTCCCAAAAACTTCCTTATTCCATGAATTTAAATGTTTTTTAAGTCTATTTAACTTGAACATTAGAACCTGCATCGGTTTACCCTGTGCTGGCACTGACCAAGATTCTTTCACCAATTTTTCAAATTCTGGATGCTTTCCCCACATATTTTGAAATTTAAAGCTTCTTATGCTCCTTTTATTATGATGAATAGTTATAAGAAGTGGAGAGTGATCTGAATAGGTTCTGCTTAAATGCCTAAGCGATGTAGACCCGTGCGAGGCTGCCCACTTAGCATTACACATTACCCTATCCAATCTGGCCCAAATTGCCCTTCTTTTACTCTAGTTGTTACACCAGGTGTAATTTGAGCCCGTATAAGCTATTTCCATTAGACTTGATTTAAAGATCACCTCATTAAATTGAGACATTGCTATTGTGTTCGGAGTTTTTCCTCCCTTCTTCTCTAAAGAACTTCTAATTACATTAAAATCTCATCCTATTAACCAAGGAGTATTTTTTGATGCTATATCCCGCATTTCCTCCCATAAAAGAAACCTAGCTTTTTTATCATTTTTAGCATTTACCACCGATATTATATCTTCTGTATTTTTATTCATTTTAAAGTGTATTATTTGTTCTGTGTCTTTTAATATTTCAATGTCTAGATTATTATGCCACATTAACCAGAGTTACTATTTAAATTAGAAAATGAATTATTAAACCCTAATATTCTACTATATTTTATTATTTGATCCTGCTGTGTCATAGGTTCTGCTATAGCTACTAAAGCAATTTTATATGTTTTAATCAGATTTTTAAGCCTATTTATCGAAGGGTTATTTGCCACCCCTCTAATATTCCAATACATATATCTATCCATTAAAACCTAATTTGGATTGTAATCTAGTTATGCATTTTGAATCATATTTTTTATCTTTCCTCATATTTCTCGCACTCTTGGGAGGAATAGATTGAGATAATACATTATATTTTTCTAGTTTACCGAGTTGCATAGCCATTCTCTTTATGGCTTCCATAGATTGAAATTTATTTAAATTTTCACCAATTTTATCGTACATTTCTAAATCATCCTTCGCTTCTCCTAAGTAACTTTCTTTCTTAACTTCCTCTATACCTAATTGAGGACAACTAAACACCTCCGAATCTTCATCCGGAAAGTCTAGGAGATTCTCCTCTATCCAGCTGTAATCTTCTATTTTTTCCTTTAACACCTTCTATGTTTATTTTTCTAGCACTTTTTCTTCTAAATTTCACCACCTCCCCATCTCTCTTCCTTATTCTCTTCATTACTACCCTCTATGCTTACCTCCCTAATGCTTCCATCTCCCTCCTCCTCCAAGGAAAAAACTCCCATTCTCTCTCCTACTCTCCTCTCCTTATTCCCCTAAACCTAGAGGTTTCGGGGCCACATCCTCCCTCCTTATCCATGTTTCTACTTTTCTTATTGCAGCTACTTGCCCTTTCACCTTTCCTAATGGCTCTCTACCCTATTTTACATTCAGATTTATCGTGTCCAAGCCTATTACAGATTAAGCAATATGAGGGTATTGTTTTTCGGGTATGACTTTTACCAATAGCCATTGGTTTCTGTCCATCTTTCCTCCCTCTCCTATCCAAATTTCATTAGGCAGAGGAGTAAGGAGATTACACTCTACAATACTCGCGCCTTACTAGGCGAGTTAATGTCACAGTGGCCTCATCCCGAAGCAAAGGTTTGCCCAAACAAGAGGTTATCGCATAGAGAGGATTAGCATTAAACAGGTATATAGGAAGGTTCGGCAAAGAGAACCAAACCGGTAGCAACAGGCGCCTCCCCCTTTGGATTGAAGTCCTTCGTCTCATTTCAGCACACGCATGAGGAAACCACTTACTTGCCATGCTCCACGTACCATATGCGTAATAATCATCAACTGAAAAACACTGAATATAAACACATGTTTTGCGTCATAGTCGGCCAGCTTGTACCCTTCCCATGAGCTTCAGAGAGGAGAAGAACTGTTGTATATCGCTCGGGCGAGGCCTGCCGTGGGAAATTTGCTGATAGCATGTATTGATAGGCTCCTTGAGCTTTTGTAACTCGTCGGCTGAAAAAAAACGATAATGGGGTTCCCATTTTTTGCTCCGAAAGTGTTCGAGTATGGTGCGGGCTCCTTTGTTATCAAGGCAAATGATTTATTCTTTGTGAATAAATCATTTTGCTCCATTTTGCACTTGAAAGGAGCTTAGTTTGAGCTCAAATGGCGGTTTTCCCCCTTCTCTCTCTAGAAAGAGGGATTTTCTCTCTCTAAGCCGGGTTGAGAGCTTCTTCTTTCCTTGAGCCGAGTAGGATTCTCAATTTTTAATTTGATCTAGATCTAGATTTCTTTTGCATAGTGTTCTCCATCCTTTGTTCATCTTCTTTTATGGATTTTTGAATTTGTCATTTCTCTGGGAATTACTAGCGAGCCATGTTGATCTTCTCTTCTTCCCGAACACCAAAATCTATATGTTTCTTCAATCTAATTTTTCTTAATCTACTTCTTATTGTTACCAGGTAATATTGTCATTGCTCTTCTCCTTCAAAATACTATATACATATCTTTATCTATCTCAATTTGATTACCACTATAGAAGTTTTTTTATTTTTATATATATTTAGGTTTGTTTTTTTTTATTTTCCACGAATTTTTCTTCTTTTTTCTTCTATTTTCATATCACTTATATTATCTCGACTCTACACATTAATGAAAACAATAAATGGTTAGTGTAAACTTTGTTGTTTTACTATTTTATTTTTTAGGTTTTTATGGATTTCAAATACTAAATATTTGATGTTTTTTTTATGCCGTTGTAACTTAAGAAAATAAAATATGCTTTGTGTTTTCTACTTCTGCAACTAAAGAAAAAACAAACTTAATGCTTATAGGTTCTATTTTTGTTGTCTCCAAAAAATCTTATAAACAGATAACATTATATATAAACTTTTATACATTATATAATCATATGACATTATATATAAATGTCTATACTTTAATATATATAAATGTATTACATTATATATAAAAATTGATATGTTTATATAAACATATAATGTATTATATAATATTTATACATATGTATTAATGTTTATTAATATCTATACAGCAGTTACATACAACTATCCTTTATTAATTTTTTATATAACAATTATATAACATATAAAATGTTTTTACATTTTTGTAAACATTATATAACATATTAATTTTTATATAAATATATAATATTTATAATGTTATATATATGTGATATATATACTATATATAATATAAAAGTTTAAATATATATAATTATATTTATGTAACATTTATAAAAATATTTTAAACACAAATATTATATCTAAACACTTGTATAATTATATAATCATATGCAATTATATATAAAGTATTTATAACTATATTTATAATTATGTAAACTATTTTTATGACTATATTTATAAATATAAATAACTATTTTTTTAACTATAATTATTATAACTATATGTATAATTCTATATAATTATATTTATAACAAAATATACTATATGTATATAATATATATAACTATATATAATTGTATTTTATTATATGTATAACTATAAAAATATTATATATAACTATATCTTAAACTACATATACATTTATAACTATATGTGTATTACTATATAAAAATATTTATATAACTATGTAATGCTATATGTAATTAAATATAACTGTTTTTGTAACTATGTATACATATATGTATTCATATAATAAAATCTATATATTTGTTTATAATATTGTATACATTTATGTATAACTACTTATACCTACTTGTTTGAAAAAATCTATATATAACTCTATTTTAAAATATATATACTATAGTTATAAGAACATATAAAGTTTGACCTCCCTCTCTGGTGACTATCTCTTGAGGTCTATCGATTCTGTTTATTTCTCTCATCAGATCCCTTTACCACCATACGACAAAGGGATTGAGATTTAGTGGAAGAAATAGGATTGACGTTCAAAAAGCTGTTCACATGTTATTTGCCAACAAGGAGATGAGGATTTTGATGGAAGGTCATTATGTTGCCGGTAAGACAACCATTCATTATATTATAAGTTGAAGCTTGGTGAAATTGTCACCACAATTCCTACTATTAACTTCAATGTAGAGACTGTTGAATACAAAAACATCAATTTCACTGTGTGGGATGTTGGGGTCAAGATAAGATTAGCCCTTTCTAGAGGAATTACTTCCAAATACCCAATGTCTCATATTTGTGGTGGACAGCAATGACACAGATCGAGTTGTTGAAGCCAGAGATGAGTTGCATAGGATGCTAAATGAGGAAAAGCTTCAAGATGTAGTCTTGATGGTGTTTGCCAATAAACAAGATCTTACCAATGTGATGAATGCAATTGAAATTACTGACAAGCTAGGACTTCACTCTCTTCACCAACACCATTGGCACATTCAGAGTGCCTGTGCTACCTTTGGCAAGGGCCTCTACGAGTCTTGATTATCTTTCTAATTACATTGACAGCAAGTCATAAACAAATTTAGCAGGATGCGACAAACTTTGTTGACACATCTGGATGTGGATCTAATTTTTGGATATTTTGCTTGAGTTTTGTTCTTATGTGGATGACTTCATCTATTTCTAGGGGGATTCGAATTATATTAATTTTTATATACTACATGCCTAAATACAAGACCGCATTTACTTTGCTCTGATTTGTTGTAAGCCGAACTTGTTTGTTTTTTGGTTTGTCTTTTTTCCATTGGATCCCAAAGGTATAAGAACATATAACTATAAATAATTGTATTTGACTATATGTATAACTATAAATATATTATACATAACTATATTTAAATATATAATTAACAACATATATTTAATATACATTTTATATATTAGTATATTTAAATGTATTTTACTATCTATACCTATACATAACTATATGTATAAATATATAAAATTACATTTAAAAATATGTATACATACATGTAAAATATAAGTATAACTATATGTGTAACTATATGTATAACCATATATAACTATATTTATAATTACATGTATAACAACATACAACATTATGTTTAATATATGTGTATACTATATAAAATATTTTTATACTATGTAACACTTTATATAATTAAATATAACTATATTTGTAACTATGTATACATATACATATACATATACATATAGTAAATCTATATATTTGTTTATAACTTTGTATACATTTATGTATAACTACTTATAACTACTTGTATGAATATATCTTTATATATCTATATGTTTAACTATATATAACTCTATTTTTAAATGTATTTATTATAGGTATAAGAACATATAACTATAAATAATTGTAATAGACTACAATTATAACTATAAAAATATTATACATAACTATATTTAAAAATATAATTAACAACATATATTTAATATACATTTTTATATACTAGTATATAAAAATGTATTTTACCATATCTATACCTATAGATTACTATATGTATACATATATAAAATTATATGAAAAAATATATATACTTACATGAATAAATATAATATAACTATATGTGTACCTATATGTATAATCACATGCAATTATATTTATACTTACAAATATAACAACATACAACATTATGTTTAACTATGTTTGTAATTACTATGTAACTATATATAAATAATTGTTTAACATACAAGCATTATGTTTAACTATGTGTACCTACATGTGTATAACTATATATAAATAATTGTATTACTATGTAACACTCTATATAATTAAATATAACTTTATTTGTAATTATGTATACATATATATAATTATACACACATATATGTAAATCTATATATTTGTTTAAGACTAGTTATACATTTATGTATAACTACTTATAACTACTTGTATTAATATATCTATATATAACTATATGTTTAAATAGATATAACTTTATTTTTAAATATATATACTATAGGTATAAAAACATATAACTATAAATAATTGTCTTTGACTACATTTATAACTATAAAAACATTATACATAACTATATTTAAAAATAATTAACAACATATATTTAATATACATTTTTTATATTAATACATATAAATGTATTTTACCATATATATACCTATAGATAACAATATGTATACATATATAAAATTATATGAAAAAATATATATACCTACATGCATAAATTTAAGTAATACTATATAAGTAATTATATGTATAACCACATGTAACAATATTTATAATTATATGTATAACAACATACAATATTATGTTTAACTACATGTGTATACCTATATATAAATATTTTTATACTATGTAACAGTCTATATAATTAACTATATCTATATTTGTAACTATTATACATATATTTATATATATACATATATATAAATCTATATTTGTTTATATCTTTGTATATATTTATGTATAAATACTTATAACTACTTGTATGAGTATATCTATATATAACTATATGTTTAACTATATATAACTCTATTTTTAACTATAGATACTAATGTATATGAACATAAACTATAAATAATTGTCCTTGACTATAGTATACCTATAAAAATATTATACATAACTATATTTAAATATATAATTAACTACATATATTTAATATATATATTTATATATTAGTATATAAAAATGTAATTTACTATATCTATACCTATACATAACTATATGTATAAATATATAAAATTATATGAAAAAATAAATATACCTACATGTATAAATACAAGTATAACTATATGTGTAACTATATGTATAACCATGTAACTATATTTATAACTACATGTATAACAACATACAACAATATGTTTAACTATATGTGTAGAACTATTTATATATTTGTATAACTATATAAAACTCTATATAATTTAATATACCTAAATGAGGCATGATTTCTTATCCTGACAATTTTTTAGTAGCTTGTAGAGGTTGAACTTGCAACCTCCAAGGAGGCTCACATTTATCTCAAGAATGAGTGTATCGAGGTTTTTGTTTTTGATGTGTAAATATGTATATATATATACATACATTTAATTGATGTTAATAATATATATATATATATTTTTATATATAAATTTAAAATTTATATATATTGTTTTTGTGTGTAGATATATATTTTATTGAACACATGTGGAATAATGTTATGAAATATCGATTGATTACCAAGCTCATTAAAATTCATTGAAAAAAAAACTAAGACATGAATTTACAAACATATCAAGCATCATTGAACTTCAATGAATTTAAGTTAAACCATTTATTCATATTAAAAAATTTGATACATTAAAAAAAATTATTAAATAAAATTAAATATAAATCATCAATATATCTGGAATAAAATTGTATATTTTCATAATGCATCAAAACACTTTTTTTTTTATTCTAATTGAATTTTGAGTATTATCAAACTTTATTACAAATAAATGAAAGTTGTTAAAATATTATCAAATGCTTTTTTAAATATTATTGTAAATCATTGTAATACAATAACAATATTATTTTATCATATGCTTTACAACAATATTATTGTAAAGCATTGGATCTCCATTCTATTAATTTATTCTTTATTTTTTATTTTAATATTCAAAGATTAAGTTGATCATAGTAAAAATTATGCTATTTGAAGCTAAGCGATCAAAATCATTGGTGCAATCACATGGAGAGGAGAAGAAACTTTCTAAGAAAGCTGCACGGTAGCATGGTGCTACTGGGAGTGGCGAGGCAGAGCAACTGCCTTATAGGCCTTGAGACGGGACAGAGTTTTGGTTGTAGAAAGATAGGGCTCAAACTTTGATGCGCCAAGCATGGCTCGTGGCTTGTCTTCCAGGTCTTCCTCTTAGAGTTTTTAGATATATTTTCAAAAATTTAAATAATATGCATTTCTTATTAATGTTGATGGTGATCTTTTGTGCATTCATTGTGATGTATAAATGGGATAATACTTTACCTGCTATTCTATATCTATATCTATACCTGGTGTTCTATATTATAAGACATCCATATATACTCCAGTGCATATGTTTATTTATATATATAGTATATATGTACGTATTTACTCAGTAAGTACATATACACTACAATATTAATGTATATATACTATATTAACTATCTTATTGATGAGCATGATGTTTGTGATATTGCTTATGTTTTGCTGGGTGCCATGTTCTCTACTTTATCAATTGATATGTTGTTCTATTGATCTTTTTGGAGGAAGAATTATCATATCTTACACATTGAGGCATGCCTGGCACACACAGGTACACTTCGAGAGTGCTATAGAGGTTATACATCCTGTGAGTTTCCCTAATAAAAATAACATGTTATATAAGAGCACTTTTTGTATGAGGTTATTCATCAAGTGTATTATATTTTATGTTGTGTGAATTTATGTTTTACATGGTATCAAAAGTGACCACAGGGAAAGATAAATTCTTGTGGGGGTGTGTCGGAAAGAGATGTAAACCCCTAGAAGGAGTGCATACACTGTGCACTTGCTAAAATGATTACCCACACATTGTGTGCTATGCAAATCTTTGCATGCTCACTATATGTTATCAAAACAATCGCACTCCCACTGTGTGTTATTGAAATCATTGCTCACATGGCTTAGGCCTTGATTCCAACTACATCAATGTCATAAGTGACCCATAGGGGTGGATGTTGCTGAATCTGAATTTTATGAGCCTAATAAGATGCTCTACGACCTCATAAGCAAGCAAAAGGCGAGATTTTGATTTCTTTATGAGCTTGTAAAAGGCTTGGCATAACATTAAGCTATGAAAGGTTTTTTTTTGTTTTTTTTCTGTTTTTAATTTGATTTGGTTGCTTGCATAGGGCATAGACCCTTCTTATTAAGGCGAATCAGTTACATTAGTGACAAACTATTTACATTGAAACTGGGAAGTTGTGTAGAGAAGCTGGATGGGCTATAATAATGGCAATGGAGTGCAGATAAGACATCTGCTCAAACATCATGATAGGTGATTTGAAAGCATCCTGATAATGTTTATTTGGTATTCTTGTTGATTGAACTCATGTTCTTATGGTTAGAGTAACATTTGTTCACAATAGTGTTGAGATAAGATATCAATGATGATGATAATGAGTGGTAAAAAAATTTGTATGAAGTAGTAATCAAGTTTTCTTGTTCGATATAATTTTTTGTGTACACGAGATATTCATAGATTTTATGCTTTCGTGAATGATATTAATACTAGCTTTTATTTTCTTGTGCATCAAAGCAAGATTAACTATTCATGCTCACCACCATCAAATATTTTTTCAAATGGTCATTTATCTTTTCCAAAAAAAAGTTTCCTTATAGTTTTCTCAAGCAAAAAACTTAATAATAAATTTTACTTCATGAGGGATATATGTAGATTAGAAAAAAAAAAGATTTTGATTTTTGGTAATGACCATTTCCATGTATCAATGGTTCAGTTGATCTGGAAAGGTGCAATATATGGACAAGATAAAAAAATATGAGAAGATAGGAAAAATGTGTGTGCATGTTTGTGTTTGTACAGATATAGTTATACTATAATCATGTTGCATGCATGTATATTGCATATATACATGCCTATGAATTTTTACGTATTTGCAGAGAAATATTTGATGCATACGGGAATGATAGCACTTTTCATTAGTTTTTGTATTGCTGAATATTACAGAGCATCCCGTTAATCCCAAGTCTTTTCTTAACAACTTGACTGAGAAGACGGTCATTGTAAAACTCAAAGTGGGGAATGGAATACAAAGGTGAGCTACCTTGTGTTCTTTTCTTGTGCATTGCATTTTTTTTCTCATTTTTTTCTTTGGTTTGTTTCTGGTTTCCTTGCTTCGGTGGATTTCTATATAACCTACATGTTTGCAAAAATTCAATACCATGCAGCCTGTTGTCATTTCAACTTCCATTTCCACTACAAGAAAATATCGATTTAGCTAATGAATTTTAGCTAGGGATCAATCCCTATCTAAATTGCAAGGGATTAGCTAGGGAATAACAAGGGATTTATGATTTTTCTTTGAAAAAAATGGCAATGGATTAGCGACGGATTAGCGAGGGAAAAGTTTTCGTAAATTCGATTCAAGAAAAACGGGGGATTTAGTGACAGATTAGCGACGAAAAATTTTCGTAAATTCCACTCAAGAAAAATGGAGAATTTAATGATGGATTTAGCGACAGATTAGTGACGAAAATTTTCGTAAATTATACTCAAGAAAAGCAGGGAATTTAGCGATGGAATATCGCTCGCTAATAAAAGCCTTAAATTAGTAATGGATTTAGCGAAAGATTTTCCTTAGCTAATAAAATCCTTGATTTAGCGATGGATTTAGCGATGAATTTTTCCTAGCTAATAAAATTCTTGATTTAGCGATTAATTTTCCCTAGCTAATAATATATTGATTTAACAATAGATTTTCCATTGCTAATAAAATCTTGATTTAGCTACGATTTAGCGACAAAATTTCCCTAGCTAAAAAATTCTGTATTTTAGCTACAGATTTAGCGACGGATTTTCCCAGGCTAATAAAATCTATATTTTGGCTACGGATTTAGCGACGAATTTTCTTGCTAATAAAATCAGTAATTTAGCTACGGATCTAGCGATGGATTTTCGCTAGCTAATAAATTCTATATTTTAGCTACGAATTTAGTGACAGAATTTCCTTAGCTAATAAAATCCATAAATTAGTGTTGGATTTAATGATGCAATTTCTCTAGAAAATAAAATCCTTGATTTTGCGACATATTTAGCGATGAAATTTCTCTATAAAATAAAATTTTTAATTTGCGACGTATTTAGCGACGGAATTTCCCTAGCTAATTCAATTTGTAATTTAGCGATAGATTTAGAGACAGATTTTCTCTATCTAATAAAATTCGTAATATAGCGAAATTTTTTCTAACTTATAAAATCCATAATTTAACTATGGATTTAACGATAATATTTTCCTAGCCAATATTTAATTATTTAATTTTTTTTATTTATTATTTGTTTTAATATTTTATTTAATTTTATTTATTAAATATATGTTAATGGTCTAAAGATGAGCAATTTTTGAAAGATACATTCTCCTCATAAAATCATAAAAAATTATATTATAAAAAAATAATTTAAAAAATATAAAAATACAAAAAACAATTATATATATTAATAAGGTCTAAATTAATTATTTTATGATGTATTAATTTTTTATAAAATTATTCAAAAAATTTATCTAAAATTTTAAAATAAGAAACTTTAAAATTTGTATTAAAGTAACATTAAATAATAAATTCAATAAGATAATATTTTTTTCTATATTTAAAAAATTAAATTAACATATATTAAAATTTCTATTAATGTAAATGTAAATTAATTAATTGTATAATAAAATAGAAAATATATTTCAAATTATTTGATTGACGAATAAATTAGTAAAAATTAATATTATTATAAGAAAAATAATTTATTATTATAGAAAACTTTTAAATAAATAAATAATACAAATTTTGAAAATATTAAATATAATAAAAAATATAATTTTTTTAATAAATTAAAAGAAAATAAATTAATATATATAAAAATAAATACATAGATGTTTGCTATTACAAAAATGTTACAAATTAAACAATTTAGAAATATTTTTACTATTAGTTTTTAACATTATGTTTTTATTAAAATAATAAATATAACTTATTTTAATTATCTTCTCACTTCAAGTAATTTTTTGAAATTTAAAAATTATTAATGATATCAAATAATATGAAATTGTATGCCCTTAAAATTATTTCATATTATCTTCGTAAAAATTATATGAATTCATAAACATTTATAACCATAAAATATAAATTTATATATATTTTTTAACATTAATAGTATTTTATAACTCTTAGCGAGTGACTAGAAGACAAATCATTTTTTCATTTATGTCTTATTATATAGAGTTTATTAATTTTGTACCTATTTGATATTTTTTTTATAAGGCTAACCATATTTTTTTTAAAATTGTTTATATATTTATTGTTTAATTAATAATATAATAAAAATTGTAAGGTGTTTGTTTTTTATTTGTACCTTGCTACACTCACATTAATTTTGTCGAAAAATTTTGATAGTAAATAAAATTAATGAGTCTTTTTGATTATATATATATTCTTTTTATTTAATGTTTTAATCATTAAAAATAAAAAATCTGCTAATATTTACATTCACGTCGAGACCCGATATTCTTCAACATTAAGTAAAGCTAACCTCCGCATTCGGCCATCAATCCCTCGACACCAACGCATCAACATATAATCGAGGTTTAAGTTTTAATTTTTTTTGATTTGAGGTTATGTTTTATATATTTATTCTTCATTCGATTATCTTTATTAAGCTTATACGTATTGATTCTATTATTATTGTTTACAAAATTCTTCTCCTTTATTCATAGTGGTGTTCTTGGATTGGCGTATATATACTTAATCATATACATAGTTCATGCATTTGTGATATAATGATTTGTCATTTGTGGGATTTTGATGGTGCATAGTAGGTATGCCGAATTATACCTTATTCATATACATAACTACATACTGTATACAAAAATAGTATACATAATATAAGTGTGCTTTATATAAGTGTGTTTAAAATAAAACTATATATATATATAACTATAAAAATAGTTACATAAACTATTTAAACATAACTATATCTATATAACTATAGAAACAGTAAACATAAACTTTTACTATACTTTATATGTGATTTATAAAAATTATAAAAACTTATGATTAAAAATGCAAAAACATCTAATATTAGAATTTTAAAGTATTTTAAATTCCTATAAAATTTAACTAATCAAACTAAGCACATCACAACCCTTGAATGATAGTGCCCTTGGATCTTTATAATAAACCCTCGTGCAATGTCATCCTTAAATTATTCTGAGTCATTATAAACTTATTATTTACTCATATCAATCAATTACTTCTCAATGTTGTCCGAGCCACTTGTATTTATTGTATGATCAATAATTGAAAAGTAAATTTGTCCATCCCTTTATATTGTATCATAAAGAAAGATTTATTATGATTTCTATGGCTAGAATGATTTATATTCATTTCATGCTAGCTTAATAGCCACTGAAGGGATGACATTTCATAAGTCATAAGAGGGTTGATTATATTCATTCTAGCATCATAATTTGATTACATTTGTAATTTGAACCAAAGAAAAGAGATTATAAATTTAATTTGAAATATAGATTTAGTCACTTACAAGATATGTATGCCATATTATCATTTATTTATTTATTATATCTTAAAATTTTAATATTTCTAAATTCTTTGTAGGAATGCAAGTTGACAGCTTATGAGCCAACCTAAACCCAAGCTAAATCATACACATCAACTTGCATTATGTTCAAATCCCTTGTAAGGGACTAAGCATAAAACTATTCATCATGTATAATGAAAATGATAAATCAAGGTTTTATTATAGTTTTGGATGGCATAACAAATAAGCTTGAACAAGAGACCCTGCTTATGATGTTGCATAAAGGTATTTTGTAAGTTTTTGAGTTGATCTCATAGCAATTAAGGAAATATCAAAAATAAATTTGTGATTAAGAATAATTATTAGTCTTGCAAAGGAGACAAAAAAATCAAAATTATTGAGAGATAGAAAAAAATGAAAATAAAGTAGTCTTATAGCTCTTAAGTAGCAATTACATGCATAACAAGAAATCCAAATAATTCTAATCTTCAAATAGAACAAAAGATTAGGCTTGCATATCTTAAAATTGCAAAACAAAATTACAAAAACAATTTAATATATGCTTTGATACCACTAAATTGTAGGAATATTGCTCTGAGAAGTATTTCTTAAATTAGTTCAATTTCAGAATTATATTAAATAGATTTTCTTGACAATGAAAATACTATTCTTTATATTTTGTTGCTTCCAAAAAGTGCACTAATTTTTATCTAACTTTGCAAAAAAAAAATGGAATTCATCCACAACAATAATAATAATAATACTTAATATTTTCATCTTTAATACACACACACACACACACACATATATATATAATGGATAATTATGTCATGGAATCCAAAAAAAATATCTTTGATTTGGGTTATATTTTAGTACTTACATTCGGATACTCATTATTATCCCAATATAATTAAAAAAAACATTATCATAAACTAGTTTCAGCTTACTCAGTATGAAAAAACGAGTTTATGGCTTATTGCATATGTTTATGCATATAGATTATTTATGAACTCCATATGCATATGTTTTTGTTTATGAAAAAATGAGTTTCTTCATAAATTCATATGCATACTTGAGTATATGCATACCATATGAATAAAGGAAGGTAATTATCAGTATAGAAATTTGGAAGACCCAAATCATAAATATTTGGATTTGGGTCCCCAAATGTTATATTAAAATTAAAAATTGTAATAAAACAAAATTATTTTCATTTTGGGACCCCTTAACATTTTTTCCTATATCATTATAACTTTTATCCACTTTTGATGCACCGAAATGCATCAACTTTGTTTATCTCACAGAAGCTTTTAAAAAATTTAAATCTAAAATAATAGTTTCAGAATTCAAAAAACAATTTTGGATTCTTATAGGGTTTACCAAAATATACCTCTTCAAAGAACAATGATAGGTTCGAACCTAAGGCTTACACCCATTTAATGATGCCACCATCCATCCAACTAGTAACTTTTTAGAAATCTTGTATTCAAGAATCATTATCATGATAACGCAAGTAGGATTTGATTATTTTAAGTATAAATATGAGTATAACTATATGTGTAACTAAATGTATAACCACATATAACTTTATATATAATTACATGTATTAAAACATAAAACATTATGTTCAATTATATGTGTATAACTATTTATAAATATTTATAAAACTAAATAAAATTTTATATAATTAAATATAACTATACTCTTAACTATTTATACATATATGTATACATATATGTAAATCTATATATTTGTTTATAACATTGTATATATTTATGTATAACTAAATATAACTACTCGTATGAATATATATATATATATATATATAACTAAATGTTTAATGATATATAAATTTTTATAACTATATATATTATATGTAAAATAACATATACCTATAAATAATTCTATCTTACTATATTTTATAACTATAAAAACATTATAAATAACTATATATATATATAATTAACAACATATATATAATATAAATTTTTATATATTAATATAAAAATTGTATTTTAGTATATCCATACCTATACATAACTATATTTATAAATATATGAAATTATATGAAAAAATATATATACATACATGTATAAATATAAGTTTAACTATACGTGTAATTATATGTATAACCAAATGTAACTAAATTTATAATTATATGTATAAAAACATACAACATAATGTTTAACTAAATGTGTATAATTATATATAAATATTTGTATAACTATAAAAAACTCTATATAAATAAATATAACATTATTTTTAATTATGTATACATAAATGTATACATATATGTAAATCTATATAATTATTTATAACTTTGTATACATTTATTTATATTTACTCATAACTACTTGTATGCATATATCTAAATATAATTATATGTTAAATTAAATGTAACTATTTATAACTACATTTACTATAGGTATCCTAACATATAAAATATGAGATAATACTATTTTGTTACACTAACTTGAAATAAAATGGCTAAAGATATAATATCAATAATATGTAAGCACATTGCATGAGAGTGTTCGTTAATCAGGCTCATATATGGTATAATACAAATAAGGATCATACTCTTATCTAATCCTAGCCCTTGGTCCTCAAGCTCAAATATGAACTTATGTATAACAAAAAATATAATATTTAAAAGGGTTGTACTGAAGAACTTATATTTTCTTTTATATAATTATACATTCTAACACTGCACTCTCTATGTATCTCTCTTTCCCTCTATAATTCTTTCTCTCATTCATTTCCTCATTTTCTTTATATGTCACACTCTCTCTATTGTTAATTTTTTTCTCGCTCTTCTTTCTTGTTTGTTCTCTCTCTTCCCACCCCGCTCACTCTCTCTCTCTCTCTCCCTCTCTCTCCCTCTCTCTCTCTCTCCCTCTCTCTCTCCCCCCCCTCTCCACCTCTCTCCCTTTCATCATTTCTCTCCCACTCTTTCTCCCTCCACTCTCCCCCATCTCTCCATTTCTCTGCCCCTCTCTCTCCCCACCTTATGTCTCTCTCTCTCTCTCTCTCCCTCTCCCTCTTCTCCTTCAAACATTAAATGTCTTTCTTTTTTGATTTCCTTTCTTGTGCATTATCGTATTTGCACCCTTTATTTAGTATACATGTGATATTTATTAATCTTTATCATGCTAAAAATTACTATATCTATTAATGTAGATTTTGCAAATGCATTGCCTCGATATTCATAATATTTAATTTTTAAAAATTCATCTATAAGTAATTTTATTTAATTATTTGTATATTTTGAAGTAATAGAATGGTTTATTCAAAATAATGATTGGGCATTATTTTTTGTAAATAAAATAGGGCAAAATGACCTCAAATCATTAGTGGATGTACATAAGGGATATTAATGATTTTTTCAAAAAATATTTTTTGACTGGGCTTGAAACTTTCATCAATTTTGCATGTACTCAATCGAGATTTATGGATGTAGAAAAAAATTAAGTTATCC
Organism: Sapria himalayana; assembly: GCA_029783825.1. NCBI lineage: Eukaryota > Viridiplantae > Streptophyta > Magnoliopsida > Malpighiales > Rafflesiaceae > Sapria > Sapria himalayana. The sequence goes on from JAREIK010000067.1 coordinate 29,729, forward strand.
ATGTAATCATCGCAAGTATCAGAATATTCCTTTTCATGATGCAAAGACTATAAGATATCATTTGGCTAAATATGACTTTGTGCCAAATTATTTTGTTTTGATTTATCATGGGGAAAGTACATTGGCCTTGAATATTGACCAAAATGAGGGTATTGAATTGCTTTTTGTGGTGAAGAATCATCAAACACATACCATAGAATGATCATGGAAGCTGCTGGTACTGACTTCAATATGGATTACATGGATGAACCACCTAATCCTTAAGCTTAGAAATTTTTGAAATGCTTAAAGCTATAAATAAAGAGTTGTGGCTTGGTTGTAAAACACATTCGTAATTATTACTTGTGGTTTAACTAATGAGCATTAAGTAAGAAAATCATATGTCTGAGAAATTATTTGATCAAGTAATAGAACCGATGAAGGAGATTGTTCCTGATAATAATTGATCACTAACAACTTTTTCAACACAAAGAAGTTACTATGAGGAATGGGTCTACCTATAGAAAAAATTTAAGTGTTGTTTAAATGGATGCATGTTATATTGGGGAGGTCATAGTGATTTAAATATGTGTATGTTTTGTGATCATCCTCGATTTAGGAAGGCACCTCGTGTTGTAGATACGCGACAAAAATTAAAGGTTGTCTTTAAGAAGATGTATTATTTTTCATTAATTTCTTGATTAAAGAGACTATGTGCATCAAATACTACAGAAAATGATATGAGGTGGCATTCTGAGCATGATGTTGAAAAAGGGGTAATGTGTCATCCATCAGATTCACCTCTTTGAAGCATTTTAATTATATACTTCAAGATTTTGTAGTAGAAAGTCAAAATGTGAGATTGGATCTCTACACTGATGGATTTCAGCCATTTGGGTAATCTAGACAATAGTGTTCAACATTGCCAGTGATAATGACACCTTATAACTTGTCTCCATGGTTGTGTATGAAGAAGTAATATATATTTTTGTCAATATTGGTTCTAGGGCCAAAAAATCTGAAATACATGTTAGATGGTTTCTTACAACCTCTTATTATAGAGTTAAATTATTTATGGGATGTTAGAATAAATAATTATGATATCTCAAAGAAACAAAATTTCATTATAAGGGCAGCACTTATATGGACGGTAAGTGATTTTCTTGCATATTCAATATTGTCTGGCTGGAGTACTGCAGGATGTTTCGCATAAGCATATTGCTTGAAAAATTTTGATGCATTTATCCTCAAATTTTGTGGTAAACAGTCATGGTTTGATAACCATTGTAAGTTTCTATCTACGAATCATCTATTTCGAAGAAATAGAACTGTATTTTGAAAAAATAAATATGTGATGGCAGTTGCACCGGTAGTTCATTTAGAAGATGCTATTATTACAGAGATTCATAGTTTGGGTTTGAAGAATGTAACTGAAAAGTATGCTACTAGAAGTAATGGACCAATAGGCAAATTATTTAGTTGGAGGAAACGTAGTATATTTTGGGACTTGCCCTGTTGGAAGTCCAATTTAATTCATCATAACTTAGTTGTAATGCATATTGAAAAAAATATTTTTGAAAATGATTTTAACATTGTCCTTAATGTAGATGGAAAAATAAAAGACACTTTAACATCAAGACAATAACTGAATGATTACTGTTGTCATTTTAAATTGAAACTAAATGAGGAAACAGAAAAATTCCCTAAAGCTTGCTACACACTCGATAAGAAGGCAAAATAGATATTATGTGAATGGGTTAAATATTTTAAATTCCATGATGGATATGTGTTAAATATGGGTAGATAGGTGGATATGAAGAATCTTATGTTATTTGGAATGAAAAGACATGACGGTCATGTATTTATGCAGAGAATAATACCAATTGCATTCCATGAATTACTTCCACTAAGTGTTTGGAAGGTCCTTATAAAACATAGTTTGTTTTTCAAATAGCTAACTGCAACCACAATCAAAATAGATGACATGGTGAGGCTAGAGAATGATATTCCACTTATTATTTGTAAGCTTGAACGGATATTCCCACTGAGTTTTTTTGACTCAATGGAGCATTTACCGATCCATTTGGCATTTGAAGCAAGGATAGCATGGCCACTGCAATATAGGTGGATGTATCCATTTGAGAGGTAAATACATATAATTTGCTATGTTTTATTATTTTTACATAATGTAATATTGTAATTTAATATAATTGAAACCAAACATTGTGGTTGTAGGTATCATCGTAAGTTGAAATTGAATGTTTGAAACAAGGTAAAAGTTGAAGGTTCAATTTGCAATGCATATTTAGTAGAAGAAGCATCATGATTTTGTTCTTATTATTTTGAGGTTCATGTCAATACAAAGAATAGAAATGTGTCTCGAATGATGAAGGTAATGTGACGGTAGAATATGATTCTGTGAACAAACTATCTATCTTTAAGCACTCTAGAAGAGCATTTGGAAGAGTAATGAAAAGTTGGATGATAGATGAAGAGTACAAAGCAACTTTGAGCTATGTTTTACTTAATTGTGAGAAGGTTGCACCATACATTGAGCATGTATACACAAAATGGTTGCAGGTTTAATCATAGTTTAATTTTATTTTTAATAGGAATTATTAAAAATTGATATACATTTTTCTCTCTCGTTTTATATTTGTGTAGTATTTATGTTGAGTAGTTAAAATATAGGCAACCAACAATTTCCAGTAATGATGTCGTTTATATGCTAGAAACTAAATCTATGATTAGGTTCGAAAATTATGTGAGAATTATTAACTCTTAAAATTTTGAATTATTTTGTTTATTATTATCTTTTATTTGTTAATATCAATTTTTTAATTTGTCATAGGCAATTGATCATAAAATAGAGATTCAAATATTTTATTCAAAATCTAAGTAATGGCCTATTTAGATATGTTACAACTTATCCTGGGTATTTTGTTAATGGATATAAATTTCACACAATCGGGCACGATTCTTCTAAAATAATATGAAAAGTGGTGTATGCATTAAATGCGTAGGATATAGTGCAATGGGATTGATTATTATGATCAGCTCAAAGAAGTTATTGAGTTGGAGTATCCTGGACTCGAAAATAATAGGATCGTATTATTTAAGTGCAAGTGGTTTGATCCTACATGAAATGTGGCCACAAAGATTCATTCGGATTATAAGCTAGTGGATGTTAACCATAAATATATGTATAATCGATATGAACCATTTATTATGGCAGTTCAAGCTGCTCAAGTATACTATTGTACATATCCCAGTTTATCTCATGATAAGAGTGATTAGTGGGTGATTTGCAAAATCAAAGCACAATCAAACTTTGAAGTACCAACATCGCAACAAAGAAGTGCAAACTTAGATATTGCACCGACATTCCAGGAAAATGACATAAATAATATTGAGCCTGTGAATATAAACAAAGATCCATAAAATTTATGTGACTCAAATGGTGACATAATAGAAATTGAAGATGATCAATTTCTATCTAAAGATGAGTTCGAACTTCTTTCAGAATCAGACGAAATATCGATAATTAAATTATTATAATTTTATTATAATATTAAACTATAAAAGACTTTTTATAATTTGTTGAAATCTATCGGTGTGTTTTATTCTCAAATGCATGGTTATTCATCATATCTTTATTGTTTGTTCTATGTTTTATTATGTACTGCAGATGATGCCTAAAGGACGTGGCCGTGGTGGAGATGAACGTAGACACAAAAATGAACCAAATTCATCTAGTATGCTACATTATGTTGCAGAATCAGTACCATCTCATAGCCGCCATATATAGACTTTAACATCATAATCACCATCTTCATTTCTATCACCATCACCATCATCGAGACCTCTACTATCACCTTTAGCAGATGTAAGCCCACCACCCATTGTGCTTTCTGCACACACTTTTGTTCCTTCTCTATCTTCTACACCACGTTTTACACCAATAGTTTCCACATTTACAAAACCAACGACATCATCAAATGTTCTGCCTTCATATACAGTTAGTGCAAAGTTAGAAATTGAGATCGTGGATGGGAGGTAAAAGAAATATGTAAAACTAACTTGAAAAAAAAATTTTGATGGTTCTGTTAGTGGTTTTTTTATATTGTTATGATTTTCTTGTTTTCAATGTTATTTATTAATTTGTACAGTTTTATTCCATCTAACAAGTGTTCGACTATAATTACAAAGGAGTCCTATTTTAATGACTTTCAGGTAAAAATAATAATACAAAAGCATTTAAAAATAATTATAAAATTACTTAACTATTATGTTGGTTATTATTCAAGAAGTAAATAATTACGTTCTTGTTGTTAATAAAAATTCTTTTGTGATTTTTCTATATATAGAATCAATGAACATGGGTACCCAAATTTGATGCAAAGATAAAGTCATAATGAGAGATCAAAGCTGCTCAATGGTATTCTGATTTTGTTTATAAATTAAATAATATGAATGAAAGGTCTGACTTTATATTCGAGGATCACTGGCCCGAGTGGCTTAAGTATTGTCAGGAGCCAGGTGTGAAGAAAAATCAGATATTTCCATCAAAAATCGGCAAAGTGAGGTAGCTGGATAAGATACAGGAATCTGTCGACACACAGGAGGGTCAAAGTCGAGCATTGAGCACGCTCGAGATTTGGTACAATTTTAAAATTTTAAACATTTATATATTTAGTGGTTGTCCTAATAGTCTAATAAATCAAACCTCTACATTGTCTTATTAATTTTGTTAAAATTTTTGATCATTTTTTTAATGACTTAATAAAAATTTATCCTTGCTGGAGAATTGGGTCGAGATCCAAAATTTATAAGATTTTTAGGAAGATGCACGTGAAGAAAGTGGATGGTCAGTTTGTTGACAACAAGTTTCATGTGATTGCTGTAAGAACTTGTTATATTAATAAAATTTTATAATACTACAGTACATTTTGAAAATTGTTTGGAATGCAAAATATTTATTTTATTTTTGTATATCTAAAATAGTTTTTTTTTCTATTTTATCTCAAGACCTAATGGAGGAAAGTGTGATAGCTGCTCATCAACAAGTTGAGGTTCTATGGATCTTTAACAAAGTGACTATGATCCTATTTATTTGGAGACCATAGGAGTTCGTGAGAAGTAAGCGAGTGTATGGAATCAACTTGAAGGGAGTGCCCTTTTCTTGTAGCAGTCGTGCTTCGAATTCATCTGTCTCAACAATGGTGGATGAGTCGGTCGAACACCAAGCAATGGAAATAAATGAACGTATTGTAATTATGGAGACCAAAATAAAAAAGAAGTATGAGCATATATCACATTTGAAGGAAGAAATATATGAAATTAAAGAATAGAATGATGAATAGATATCTCATAGAAAGGAAGAATATGAAATTAAAGTACAAAAGGATGAGCTGTATACTAATTTGATGGAAGAAATGCAAGAAATTAAAGAAATGAACAATGAGATTAAAGAATTAATAATGTAAAGCAACAATAGATGTCCTATATAGAGTCACAGTTAGCGGCATTGGTACATCAAATAGCATTCCAAGATTCAGCTGCGAAACCTCGCAGGAGAGGCTAGCATTCCCTACAAATTATTAGGATGATTTCGTATGAGAATTTTTTCTGAACTGTTATTTATTTTTGTCTATATGTATCAAATAATTATCAAATTTTTTTGTAGGTTTCAATTTTTTTTTATTTTGGTTTAGTTCTTTGCTTTTCCCATTAACCTAATTATGAATCTATGCAGGACACATTATCTAAGACACATGGAAAAATTCTGATTTAGAGCATTCAAACATTGCCATGGTCATTCAAATGCGTGGGTCCCATATTTGTTGATTTCAGTTTTATCAAAAGGAGGGCCAGCATATTTTATCTTTATTATTCCTAAAATATTTTATATTTGCACTCTCTTTCTCTTAAACATAATTGCTGGACATCTTTTGGATTTTTGTTAAAGCTGTATGACAATCAACTTTAATATGTGTTTGTTCATGTCTATAATATTTGTTTTTATATATCTATGAATATATTTTTTTGTATCTAAATTTTTTGGGTAGAGTTTTAGCCTATTATAGGTATGTAAATGCCTATTTTCAGCAGTCGACGTGGTAGCAGCGGCGGTAGATGCGGTAAGGCGACATCAGCGGGATTAGTGGGAGTAGCGGTAGGAGTGGCAACAGTGGCCGTAGTTGCAGCTATGGCGATGATGGCAGCAGTGGTGGTGGTGGTGGTGGGGGCGGTAGAGGCAGCAGTGGCAGCAATGGCGGTGGTAGTAGCAATGGTGGTGGTGAGGCCGGTAGTAGTAGCACTGGCAGCACCGGTAGCTGCTGCACTAGTAGCGGCAGTACCAGCAGCAAGAGCATCAGCAGTGGAAACGGCAGCAGCATTGGCTATGGCAGCGGTAGTGGCAGCGGCAGTGACAACGGCAGCGGCAACGACAGCAACGGTAGGAGTGGTAGTGGCAGCAAGAGTAGCAGCAACGTCAACAAATGTAGTATATACATATGTATTTATTCAGTATATACATACATGTACTACTACATTATTTTATCTACATACATACTGAGTAAATATATGCACTCAGTATATATGTACGCATAATACTGCAGTTTATATCTACATATATTGCAGTAATATATGTACGAGTAAAATACTAGTATATATGTACATATTTACTGTAGTAATATATATTTATCAAAACAATATTTTTTTTATTTATTTTGATTTGATCTGGTGGTTTAAATTTCATACAGATATTGTACCACATTGTTTCACTTACGAAGCTTGTATAAGTGAAGAGATATTCCAACAAACAAGATGCACCATGACTGAAACAGGATTTTAACAGCGGAAAGTTGGTGATCGGAGGAGCAGAGGAAGAGAAAGTAATGTCAATGTATTTATAGATTATACTTTATGCACAGTCGGCAGATACATTGATTAATAAGGTGTAATATAATTTTTGTTATTTTTTTTGTTTTAGTTATTTAAAATATTGTGTTAGATTAAGTTATTTAATGATTTTTTTTGTTTAATTTAAAATTTTCATTTATACTTTCCATTTTTATTAAATTTAATTTAAAAATATTAAATTATTTACTTAAATTTATGGTGAAACTGTATGACAATTAAATTTTATTTGTATCTGTTCATGTCTATAATAACTATTTTTATATATGTGTGAATATGTTTGTGTTTCTTTGAATTTTTTAGGTAGAGTTTTAGCCTATTATAGGTATGTAAAATTTTATTATCAATAGTGGTAGCAGCGGCAGCAACAGTAGTGATGGCAGTGGCGGTAGTGGTGCTATAAGTGGTAGTGGAGGCACTGGCAACAATAGTGGCGGCAGTGGCAGCTGCGGTGTCAGTAGCGACGGCAGTAGAGGTAGCTTTGGCAGCTGCAACGGAGGAAGCGGAGGCAGCGGAGGTAGCAGAGGCGGCGGCATTAGCGGCAACTGCGGCTGTAGTGGCAGCAATGGCAGCGGTAGCCATGGAGTTAGAGGTTGCTGCACTGGCAGTGGTGGTAGCTCCGACAGCATTGGCAGCAGCAACAACAGTAGCAACAGGGGCGGCAACGATAGTGGGAGCAGTAGGAATGCCAAAGAATGTGGTTTATACATACGTATATAGTCAGTATATACGTACATATAATTTTGTAGTATTTTATGTTCATATATGCAGAGTATATATGTACTCTATATATATGTACGCATAATACTACAATTTATATGTACAAATACTACAGTAATATATGTGCGAGTGAAATGCTAGTATATATGTACATTTTTGCGGTAGTAATATATTTTTATCAAAACATAGTTTTTTTAATTTATTTGATTTGATTTAATGGTTTAAATTTCATACAAATGTTGTACCGTATTGTTTCCCATACGAAACTTGTATAAGTGAAAAGATTTTTCAATAGACATGATGCATCGTGACTCGGACAACTTTTTCATAGCAGAAAGTTTGTGATCGGAGGAGTAGAGGGAGAGAATGCAATGTCATTGCATTGATAGATTATACTTTATCCACAGTCGGTAAAAACATTGATTAATAAGATGTAATATAATTTTTATTATTTTTTTTGTTATTTAAAATATTGTATTAGAATAAGTTATTAAATGAATTTTTTTTTGTTTAATTTAAAATTCTCATTTATAGTTTCTATTTTTTTAAAATTTAATATAAAAATATTAAATTATTTAATTTAATTATATTTTAAGCTGTATAACAAACAACTTTAATTTGTGTTTGTTCATGTCTATAATAACTGTTTTTATATATCTATGAAAATGTTTCGATGTCTTCGAAATTTTTGTGTAGAGTTTTAGCCTATTATAGGTATGTAAAAACCTATTATCAGTAGCAGCAGCAGTAGTGATAGTGGCGGTAGTGACTGCAAAGGAAGTGGCAGCAGTGGAAATGACGGCAGCGGAAGTGGCAGCTGTGGCGGCGACAGCAGTGGTGGCTGCAATGGTGGCAATAGCGGCGGTAGCATCAGTGGAAGTAGCAGCAGTGGGAGTAGTGGCAGAGGCAACATTGGTAGCAGAAGCGACGACGGTAGCAGTGGCAGTAGCGTCGGCAGTGGCAATTACGACATCCAGTGGTAGCACAAGCAGTGGCGGTAGCAGCGTTAGCGAATGCAATGGTGACAGGGGCAGTAGCCAATGTAGCTGCCAGCAACGGCAGCAGTGGCATTGGCAGCATCGGCAGCAGCAGATGCAGTGGCGACTATAGTAGTGGTATTGGCAGTGATAGCGACAATGGTAGCATTGATAGGACCAAGAGCGGGAGCAACAACAACAACACCAAATGAGATATATACGTATGAATAAACTCAATATATACGTACATATAATACTATAGTATTTTATGTACGTATATACTGAGTATATTTGCACTCTGTTTATATGTACACATAAAACTGCTATTTTTATATACATATACTACAGTAATATATGTACGAGTGAAATGCTAGTATATATTTACATATAAACGGTAGGATTATATTTGTATCAAAACATAACTTTTTTTTAATTTGACTGAGTGGTTTATATTTTTTATAGATATGATACCTCATTGTTCCTCATACAAAGCTTTTATAAGTGATAGGATTTTCACTTGACATTACATGTCGTGACTCGGACAGCTTTGTCGTAGTAGAAAAATGATGATTGGAGGAGTGGAGGGAGAGAAAGCAACATCAATGAATGGACATATTATACTTTATACACTGTCTGTAGATACATTGATGAATAAGATGTAATAAAATTTTGTAATTTTTTTATTTCAATTATGTAAAATATTGAATTAGAATAAGATATTTAATGAATTTATTTTTTGTTTATTATAAAATTATTTATAGTTTCAATTTTTATTCAATTTTATATAAAAATATTAAATTATTTTAATTAAAAAATTTTAAAATAAATTAAATTATGAAATTATTTTTGAAATTAAAATAGCTAGGGAAAAATCCATTGCTAATTTAGCAAATGAAAAATCTCTTTCTAATTTAGCTAGGGAACTCTTAAAATTAGCGACGGATTTTCCATCTCTAAATTTATTTAGAGAGTAGCTATTTTCGTTGCTAAAATTTATCAACCAACACTTTATATTGGTAATCTTCTGTGTTATTTTCGTTTAGCGATAGAAAATCTCATTTAGCTAGTAATTTAATAAGGGAATTTGTCTTTTTTAGCAAGGAATTTTTCTATTGCTAACTTTTTAGCTAGAGATACTTTCTTCCGCAAATTTTTGCAAGAAACACTTTAGATAAGGAACCTATCCATCGGTAATCCGTTGCTATATCCTGTTTACCGACAAAAAATGCCCATTTAGCTTGGGAATTGTCCCTAGCTAAATGTGATTTTTCTTGTAGTATTCCTTTTTGTTTGGAACTTTCTAACTTTCCTATAATTAACCATGGACTGATGTGTGAAGCTGGGCAACATAGAAGAATATGTTGATGGGGAGTTCACTGGAAATCTTGGAGAATTCTTGATTTGGTAATTTAAAATAGGCTCATGATAATCTCGTTGTGTGAAATTTGTAGCAAATGACAGTTGATGTTGCATGCGCTAGTCTATTTGTTTATTAGTGGCATAGCGTTGTATTCTTTATTAGTTTGCAAAAGTGTAGTGTTCTTTATTAGTTTGCAAAAGTGTTGAGTTCTTTATTAGTTTGCAAATGTGTTAGTTATAAATTATCATTCATAGTTTCTATTTTTATTCAATATAATATAAAAAATTTAAATTATTTATTTAAATTTTTGGGAAAAAAAATAAAATTCTGAAAATTGTTTTGGAATGAAAATAGGTAGGGAATTTTCACTTGCTAATTTAGCTATGGAAATCTTTATTTTAGCTAAGAAATTTTTTGTCACTAAAATTTTTTAGCCAGGGAATATTTCCTTAATTAATTTTTAAAGACAAATTCTTGAGATTGGAAAAGATTTTATCGTTAATTCGTTGTTTAATTTTGTTTAGCGAAAGAAAACCCCCATTTAGTTAGGAAATGTTTCCGAGGTGTTTGGCATTTTTCTTGTAGTGTTAAAGAAAAAGATAGACACATATATAGATAGATAGATAGATATATATATATAAACAAATTGATAGAAAGACAGATAGATAGATCGTGAGATAGATAGATAAATAGACTGATAGATAGACAGAAAAATAAAAAGATAGAAACATAAATAGATTAAAAGATATATAGACATATAAATAGACAAATACATATATAGATAGAATGATAGGCAAATAGATAGACAGATATATAGCATATAGATAGACAAATAGATATATAGATAGATATACTTATGGATAGATAGATAGATAGATAAAAAGGAAGATATAGTATTTGACAAATAGATAATAAGATAGATAGACAAATAGATAGAAAGATAATTAGTAAGATATATATAGATAGATAGATATATAGATAGATAGATATATAGAAAGACAAATATATAGATAGATAGATAGATAAACAAATAGATAGATATATAGATAGATAGAGAATAATATAGACAAATAGATAGAGTGATAGATAAAAAGATATATAGAAAGATATATAGATAGATAGATGGATGGATAGATAGATAGATAAACAAATAGATAGATATATAGATAGATAGACAATAATATAGATAAATAGATAGAATGATAGATAAAAAGATAGATAAAAAGATATATAGATAGATAGATAGATAGATAGATAAATAAACAGATAGAATGATAGATAGATAGATAGATAAAATGATAGATAAATAGACAGACATATAGATAGATAGATAGATAGACATATAGATAGATAGATAGACAGACAGACAGATAGATAGATAGGTCGATAGAAAGATAGATAAATAGATAGACACATGAATAGACAGACAGATAGATAGATAGACAAATAGATTGATATATAGATAGATAGACAGGAAGATAAACATATAGATATACAAATAGATAGATAGATAGATATATAAATAGATATATAGATAGATAGATAAAAAAATTAATAGATAGAACGATAGACATCTGGATAGATTGATAAATAGATATATAGAAAGATAGATAGATAAATAGATAGATTGATAGGTATATAGAAAGATAGATATATAGATAGATAGATAGATAAATAGATAGATTGATAGATACATAGATAGATAAAGAGATATATAGACAAATAGATAGATAAATAGATAAATAGATAAATAGACAGACAAAAAGACAAATCGACAGTCAGATAGGTATATCGATAAAATGACATATAGATAGATAGATTGATAGACAGATAGATAAACAGATTGATATATAGATTTATAGATAGATAGATAGATAGATAGGCATATCTATATATAGATAGATAAATAAATAGTAGATAAATAGACATATATTTAGACAAATAGTTAGACAAATAGATAGACAAGTTGATAGATAGATCAATAGATAGATAGTTAGAATGATAGATAAATAGATGGATATACAAATTTATTGTTAGATATATAGAAATATAGATAGATAAATAAATAGATTGACAGATAAATAGAAAAATAGATAATTAGACATATCGATAGATAAATAAATAGATAGATAAATGGATAGATAAATACACTTATATATAGATAAATAGACAAATTTATAGACAAATTGTTACACAAATAGATAGATAGATAAATAGAAAGATATGTACATAGATAGACAAATAGATAGATAGATAGACCGATAGATAGATAGATAGACAAATAGTTAGATATATAGATAGATAAATAATTAAATAGATAGATAGATATATAGAGAAATATTTACGTAGTTATATAGATTGATAGATACATAGATAGATAGAAAGATAAATAAACAAATAGATAGACAGATAGATAAACAAATTTATGGACATATAGATAGATAGATAGTTAGTTTGATAGATAGATAGACAAATAGATATATAGGTAGTTAAATAGATAGATACACATATAAATATTCAAATTAGTAGACAAATAGAAAAATAGATAGATAGATATATAGATAAAAAGATATACACATAAATATATAGATAGATAAATAAATAAATAGATAGATAGTTTGATAGATAGATAGATTAATAGAAAAATATATAGGTAATTAGTTATGCTAATAGATACACAAATATATAGAAAGATAGATAAATACATACATATATATATATATATTAATATATAGATAGTTAGATACATAGTCAGATAGATAGACGGATAGATCATTAGATAGATAGACAAATGGATAGACATATTGATATATAGATGTATAAATTGATAGAAACATTAATAGACAAATAGATAGATCGATTATAAGAAAGAAATTTATATACACATTTAGATAGACAAATAGATTGACAAATAAATAGAATGATAAATAGACAAAAAGATAGACACATAGATAGATAGATAGATAAATAATAGATATATAAAATGAAGAATGAAAGATAAATAGACATATAGTTAGACATATATAGATATATATATATATAGACAGATAGAGAAATAGATAGATAGATAGATAGAGAGAGAGAGAGAGATATATATATATATATATATATATATATAGACAAACAGATATATAGATGGAAAGAAAGATAGATTAGTAACATATAAATAGATAGGTATATAAATTGACATATAGATATAATATATATAAACATATAGATAGAAAAATAGACAGATAGATAAAAAATAGATAGATAACTACACAGATAGATAGATAAATAGAGAGAAAATTATATAGACAAATGGATAGACATATAAAAAGACAAATAAATTGAAAGATAGATAGATATATAGCTATACATATAGATAGAATATATATATATATACATATAGATAGACAAATAGATAAATAGATAGATAGATAGACAGGTAGCTTAACAAATAGATAGATATATAGACAGATAGATATATAGATTGATAGACAGATAGATAAATAGATAGATAGATAAATAGATAGAAAGATAAATATACATATATAAAGATAGAAAGTTAGATAGACTAAAAAAAGACAAATAGATATAAAGATAGATTGACATTTACATATATAGATAGATAAATAGTCAGATAGATAGAGATATAAATAGATAGAAAGATATATAGATAGATTCTTAGAAAGATAGATAGGCATATAGATAAAGAGATTGATTAACAAATCGATGGACTGATAGATATATACAGATAAATAGATAAATAAAGAGATAAACAGATAGATTGATAAATATATAGATATATAGATAGAAAGATAGATAAATAGATAGTCAAATAGTTAGATAGATTGATAGACAGATAGATTCAAAGATAGGAAGATAGATATAGAGATAATTAGACAGATTGATAGACACACATATATATAGAGATATAGAAAAACATATAAAATAATAGATAGATAGATGGATAGATAGATAGATGGATGGATAGATAGATGGATAGATAGATGGATAGATAGATAGAGAGAAAGACATATAAATATACATATAGATAGAATAATAGATAGATAGTCAAATAGATATAGTAAAAGATATATATTTAGATTGAAAGATTGATTGATAGACATATTGATAATTAGATTGATAGATTGATATATAGATGGATAGACAATTTATAGTAAAATTTGAAAGACAAATTGATAGATAGACAGATTGATAGATAGAAAGATTCATTGATGGATTGAAAAATAGATAGACAAATAGATATACATATAGATAAAAAGATAGATAGACAAATAAATACATAGATAAATTGACTTATATATCGATAGAAAGACAAATATATAGATAGTTTGATAGAAAAATTGATAGAAGATAGATAGAAAGAAAGAAAGATAGATAGATAGATAAATAGAAATGAATGAAAGATAGATAGATAGTTAGACAGATAAATGGATAAAAAGATAGATATATATGTGTGTGTGTGTAGATAGATAGATAGATACAAATGTAGATAGATAGATGGATAGATAAATATATAGATAGATAGATAGATATACATATAGATAGAAAGAAAGAAAGATAGATAGATAAATAGACACATAATTAGAAAGATAGAAATACAAATAGATTCACACATAGATAATAGTTACATATATAGATAATGAGATATATAGATAAATAGATAGATATAAAGGCAGATAGATAAAAAATAGATTTTAAAATAGATAGACATATAGAAGATAGATAGATAGATAGGTAGACAGATAGATAGCTTTATACACAAATAGATAGATAGATAGAGTGAAAGATATATAGATATAAAGATCGATAGATATATTGATTGACAAATAGATAGAGAGATAAATTGACAGATAGAAAGACTTATATAAAGAAAGATAGATAGATAGATTGATATATATGTATAGACAAATTTATAGATTGACAGATAGATAGACAAATAGATAGATAGATAGATAGAAAAAGATATAGATAGATCTATAGAAAGATGGATATATAGATAGATAGACAAATAAATAGTCAAGTATTAGATAGATAAATATATTGATAGATAGAAAGTTTGATAGAAAGATAGGTAGACAAATAGAAAGAAAGATAGATAGATAGGTAGAGACATAGACATATAAATAAAGAAATATTTAGATAGATAGACGGAGACCTAGATAGATAAATAAAAAAATAGATAGATAGATATATAAATAGATATATAGATAGATAGATAGTCAAATAGATAAACAAATAAATATATAGATAGTTAGATAGATTGATAGATAGGTAGATATATAGATATACAAATAAATAAATAGATAGATATCTAAATTAACAGATAGATAGACACACAGATAGATAGATAGATATAAAAATAGAAATATAGATAGACATATAGATAGGTAGGTAGGTAGTTAGATAGATAGTTAGATATATAAATTGATAGATAGATAGATATACACATATAGATCTATAAGATAGATAGAACTATAGCTATAGAGATAAATAGAGAGATGTCAGATAGATAGATAGATATATATTTAAATAGATGGATAGATAAATAGATAGATAGATAGTTTGATTGACAGATAAACAGACAAATAGAATGATTGATAGATAGAATTATAGATAGATATATATATAGACATATAGATAGATAGATACACTAATAGTTAGATAGAAAGATTGTGATATAGATAGTTAGTTAAAAATTAGTTAGATAGAAAGGTAGATAGACAAATAGACAGATACATAGATAGATAGATTTATTGATTGATTCACAGATAGATAGATAGATAGATAGATAGATAGACATATTGATATATAGATAGATAAATACATAGTTAGACACATAGATAGACATATATATATATATATATCGATAGATAGAAAGATAGACAAATAGATATATATATATATATATATATATATATATATATATATATATATATAAAGATAGAAGAATAGATAGACATAAAGATATACATATAGATTGATGGATATATAGATGGACAGATAGTCTGATAGATAGACATATAGATAGATTGATACACAGATTGATAGATTGATACACAGATTGATAGATTGATTGATACACAGATTGATAGATAGATAGATAAATATATAGATATGCAGATATATAGAAATATAGAAAGGCATTTACATAGACAAATAAATAAATATATAGTTAGACAGATAGATAGCCAAATAGATAGACATATAGTTATACAAGTAGTTAGATAGGTTGATAGATAGATGGACAGATAGATTGATAGATAGTTAGATAAAAAAATAGATAGTAAGATAGATATAGATATATAGACAGATATATTGATAGATAGATAGATAGAAAGATAGAAAGATAGATAGACAGATAGTTTGATAGATAGATATACAAAGAGATAGATAGATAGAAATATAGATAGATAGTTAGGCAAATAGATAGATTGAAAGATAGACAGATAGGTAGACAAATAGATATATAGAAAGATAGACATATAGATAAACACATAGAAAGAAAGGAAGATAGCTAGATAGATAGATAGATAGATAGACATACATATAGATAGATAGATAAATAAATTTAAAGATTGATAGATAGACAGATTGATAGATAGATAGTTAGAAATAAAGTTAGATAGAAAGATAGATTTATAGACTGTTAGATAGATAGATAGATAAAGAGCTATAGATATATATTAATAGATAAATAGCTAGACGAATAGAATGAAAGATAGATAGACAACTTGATTGAAAGATAGTTAGACATATAGATATATAGATCGAATGACAGATAGATAGAGAGATAGAAAAATAGATAGATTGATAGATTGATTGATAAACAGATAAATCGACAAATAGATAGATAGATAAATATATATAGATAGATATATATATATATATACAGATAGATAGATAGATATATAGATATATAGATAGATATATATATATATATATATATATACACATATAAATAGATAGATATATAGATATACAGATATATATATATATATACCAATAGATAAACAAATAGACAAATAGATAGACTTACAAATATACATATAGATAGACCAATAGATATATAGATAGATCGATAGACAAATAGATAGACTTATAGATAGATATATATATAGACAAACAGATATATAGACAATTAGATACATAGTAGATAGATAGACAAAAAGATAGACTATCATATAGACAGATAAATAGATAGACAGATAGACAGAAAGATAGATAGATAGAGAGATAAATAGATAGATAGATAGATTGATTGATTGATTAATATATATAAAGATAGACATATAGATAGACAATAGATAGATAGACAGAAAAATAGATAGACAGGTAGATAAAAAGATAAATACATCAATAGAATGATAGAAAGACATATAGAAAGACAGATAGATAAACAAATAGACATATAGATAGAAAAATGATAGATAGACAAATACATAGACAAAAAGATATACATATAAATATATAGATAAATAAACGTATAGATAGATGTATATTTAGACAAATAGATAAATAGAAAGATAGACAAATAGAAAGACAAATAAATAGATGGATAGATTGATTGTATATAAATAGATATATAGATATATTGATATATTGATAGATAGACAGATAAATATATAGATAGGTAGGTAGGTAGATAGATAGATAGATAAATATATAGTTAGATAGATAGATAGTTTGCTAAATAATTAAATAGATTTATAGAAAGATTAATAGACAAATAGATAGATAGATTTATAGATAGATTAATAGACAGATTAATAGATAGATTGATAGATAGATTGATAGACAAAATGATATGTGGATTGATAGACAGATTGATATACATAGACATATATAGATAGATAGATAAATATATACATAGATATATAAATATATAGATATATAGACAGATAGGTCGACAACTTGATTTATAAAGAGATAGACCGATTATAAATAGATAGGTAGATAGATACACACATAGATAGATAGACAGATATATAAATAGATAGACAAATAAATTAATAGATAGAAAGATAAATAGAAAGATATATAGACATACATATAGATAATTAACTATCTATCTATTTGTTTTTCTATCAATATATCATCTATCTATCTACCTATCAATTTTTCTATTTGTCTATATGTCTATCTATCTATCTATTTATCTATCTACTTAACTATCTATCTATCTATCTATTTATCTATCTATTTATCTATCTATCTATTTATCTATCTATCTATCTATTTGTCTTTCTATCTATTTGTCTATCTATCTATATATCTATCTATCTTTCAGTCTATCTATATATCTAACTATCTATCTACATATCAATCAATCAATCAATCTTTCTATTTCTCAATCTATCTGTATATCTTTCTATATATCTATCTATCTTTTTTTGTATATTTATGACAATCTTTATGTCTATCTAACTAATAAACTATCTATCTGTCTATCTATCTATTTGTATATCTATCTACTATCTATCTATCTATCTATTTGTTAATATATTTGTCTATCAATCTATTTGTCAATCAATCTATCTATCTATCTAATAATCTATCAATCTATTTGTTTTTCTATTTGTCTATGTATCTTTCTATTTAACTACCTATCTATTAGTCTATATATTTATCTATAGATCTATCTATTAATATTTCTATTAATTTGTCTATCAATCTATCTTAACTATCGATCTATCATTTTATCTATGAATCTATCCATCTATCTTTCTATCTAAATATCTATCTATTTTTCTATTTTTCTATCTATTTATCTATATGACTATCTATGTGTCAATCAATTTGTGTATTTATCTATTTATATATCTAGAAGTCTATCAATTTGTTAATCTATTAGTTTTTTAATCTGTCTATTAATCTTTATATCAAACTATTTATATATCTATCTATATATTTGTTTATCTTCATTTATGTGTATTAATTTATCAATTTGTTTGTCTATCCATTTGTTTATCTACCTGTGTGCCCGAATGCCTACCTAACTAATTATCTATATCTCTATCAGTATGTCTATATATCTATCAATCTTTCTTTCTTTCTTTTTGTCTATCTATCTATTTGTATATCTATTTGTATATTTGTAAGTATGTCTATCTGAATGCTAATCAATCTATATATTAATCTATCAATCAATTTGTCTATCAATCAATCTATTAATCTAGCAATCATTCTATCTATCAATATGTGTATTTATCTATCGATATATCTATTTATCTATTTAACTGTCTATCTATCTATTTATCAATCTAACTATGTATCAATCTATATATCTGTGTTTCTATTTATTTATCTATTTGTCTATCTATCTGGAAATCAATATGCCTATTAATCTATTTATTAAACTATCTATACATCTATCTATTTCATTCTCTATCTATCTATTTGTTTATTTGTTTGTATGTCTAACTATCTGTGTGTATGTATGTGTGTATCCCTGCCTGACTAAATGTCAGCATACCTGTCTATCTGCATATCTATTTTTTTATCAATTTATTTGTCTATATTTCTATTTATTTGTTCGTCTTTCTATTTATTGATCTATCAATCTCTCTATCTATCTATTTGTCTATCAATCTATGTATCCATCTATCAATCTATATGTCTATCTATATGTTTATCTATCATATCTATCTATTTTTCTAAATATATTTATCTCTGTATCTATCAATCTCTCTGTCTATCTATTTTTCTATCTATCTCTTTATCTATCTATTTATCTATTTGCATATCTATTTGTCTATCTATCTATCTATCTGTTTATCTGTCTATCTATCTATTTGTCTATCAATTTATCTATCTATCTAACTATCTATCTGTGTAATTATTTTTCTATCTGATTATCTATCTATTTGTCTATCTATTTTTAATCAATATGTCTATCAATCTTCTATCTATTGGTCTATCAATATATCTATTAACCTATCTTTCAAATTATATATCTATCTGTCTATCTATCTATCAATCTAATTTTCTAAATATCTTTATATATCTCTATCTGTCAATCTCTCTGTCTATCTATTTTTCTATCGATCTCTTTATCTTTCTATTTATCTATCTGCATATCTATTTGTCTATCTATATGTGTATCTATTTTTCTATTAATTTATCTATCTAACTATTTATCTATATGTGTATATATTTTTATTTCTAACTATCTATCTATCTATCTATTTTCTATCAATATGTCTATCAATCTTCTATCTATTTGTCTATTAATTTATCTATTAACCTATCTATCAAACGATATATCTATCTATCTATCTATTTGTTTATCTATCTATATGTCTATTTGTTTGTGTGTCTTTCTATCTATATGTCTTTCTATTTGTCTATCTACCTACCTGACTATCCATCTATCTATTTATTTTTCTCACTATCTATTTGTTTGTTTGTCTATTTATTTTTTTGTTTGTCTCTCTATCTATCTATCTATCTACTTGTATATCTAATTGACTATCTCTCAATCAATCAATCTCTCTATCTATCTATTTATCTTTCTCTCTATAATAATATTTCTTTATTCATCTAATTTCTATCTATATATATATATCTATCTATCTATATATCTATCTATCTTTCTGACTATTTGTCTATTTGTCTATCAGTTTACCTGTCTATTTGTCTATCTACCTTTCTGTAGACTGACTGCCTACCTAACTCTCTATCTCACTCTTAGTCTATCTCTCAATTTGTATGTGTATCTCAATTTTTATTTATCTCTTAGTTAGTTTGTTTGTTTTATGACTATTTGTCTATCAATCTATCTATCAATTTTAAAATAAAACTATCTATGAATTTGTCTATCAATCTATCAATTATTCTATCAATCAATCTATCTATCTATTTATTTGTCTATCTATCTGTCTATATAACTATTTATCTATATGTCTTTCATTCTATATATCTATATATCTATTAGTCTATCCTTCAATCAATTTATCTTTCTAAATATCTATCTATCTATTTGTCTATCTATCTATCTATCAATTTTATATCAATTAGTCTATTAATCATTCTTTTAATCTCTCTATCAAACTATCTTTCTATCTGTCTAAATATCTATTAATCTTCCTATCTGTGTGTCTTTTTGTCTATTAGTTAGTATGTCTATTTGTCAATCTTTTTACCTGCCTGACTATCTGCCTACCTGACTATCAATATCTCTATTTGTTTGCCTACCTATCAATGTGTCTATCTATCGTTCTGTCTATCTATCTATTTGTCTGTCTATCTGTATATCATTACGTTTGTCTATCTATCTATATATCAATCTATCTATCAATCTTTCAATCAATCTTTCTATCAATCAATTTATCAATCTATAAAAAATTTTATCTATTAAACTATCTATTTATCGACTTATCTATCTATTTATCTAACTATCTATAATCCTGTCTATGTACATATATATCTTTTTGTTTATCAATGTGAATATCTTAATATCTATCTGACTATCTATAAATCAATCAATCTATCTATCTGATTATCTATTTATTTATCTATCTTTCTTTCTTTCTATGTATCTATTTATCTATATATCTATCTATTTATGTATCTATCTATTTATTCATCAATCTGTCTATCAATTTGTTTTTCAATCTATCATTGCATCGGTCTATCAATGTGTCTTATAATCTATCTATCAAACTATCTTTATATCTGTGTAGCTATTTGTCTAACAATTTGTTTGTCTATTTGTTTGTCTTTCTATCTATATATCAATCTGTCTATTTTGTATACCTACCTGACTAACTGTCTATCTACCTAACTAACTAACTATCTGTCTATTTCTCTATCTATATATCTATCTATCTATCTATTTGTTTGTTTTTATATCTATCTATATATCTATCTATCTTTTTATCCTTCTAATAATCTTAATATCTATTTATATATCTATATGTCTATCTATCTATCAAACTATCTATCTTTTTGTCTATCTTTTTGTCTATCAATTTGTCTATCAATATGTATTTGAACCTATCTATCAATCTATCACTCAATCTATCTATCAATATGTCTATCAATCAATCTATCTATATTAAAATTAATTTATATATCAATCTATTTATTAATCTATATATCAATCTATCTATCTATCAATCTATCAATCAATCAATCTATCTATCTTTATATCTATATATCTATAAATTAATCTATACTTCAAAAACATTTTATCTATCTGTCTATCTATATATCTATCTATCTATCTATCAGTCTTCTTGTGTGTCTATTTTTCTATCAATTTATTTGTATGCCTACTTGCTTTACTATCTACCTACTTTAATATATATCAATCTATTTGTCTATTTGTTTTGTCTCAATTTATCTATCTTTCTGTCAATCTATCTGTTTGTCTATCTATTTGTATATGTATCTATCTGTTTATCTATTTGTATATCAATTTATCAATCATTTTGTCTATAAATCCATATATTAATCTATTATCATTCGATCATTCAATCTGTCTATTTATCTATTTAACTATCTATCTATATGCCTATCTATCTATTTATCTATCTGAATTTCAATCAATCAATCTATCTATCTTTGTTTCACTAAATCTATTTATCTATTTATCTATCTATATATTTATCTATCTGTCTGTCTATCTATCTATCTATCTTTTTGTCTTTCTTAATATCTATCTCTCTATCTATTTGTATGTCTGTGAATCTATCTCTTTACCTATCTATTTATTTATTTATCTATCTATCTAACTATCTTTTTGTCTATCATAATATCTATTTGTCTATCTATTTCTCTATCTATCTCTTTACCTATCTATTTATTTATCTACCTATCTATTTGTTTATCTGTGTCTATCTATTTGTCTATCCATATGTTTATCAATCCTTCAATCTAATCTATCTATTTATCTTTCTGTCTATTTGTGTGTCTATTTGTTTGTCTATCTATCTGTTTGCCAATTTGTTTGTTTGTCTATTTTTTATCTCTTTATCACACTACATGTAAATCTATCTATCTATCTATCTATGGATATATCTGTCTATCTATCAGTCTATATATATATATATATATATATATATATATCTTTCTTTCTATCTATCTTAATATCTTTCTATATATATATATACACACATATCTCTCTCTACATATTTATCTATCTACCTACCTATTTGTTTATTTATTTTTTTATCTATCTATCCATCTATTAATTTGTATATATATATATATATATATATATATATATATATATATATATGTCTGTCTATCTATTTCTTTGTCTATGTGTTTATATATATATATATATCTATCTATTTGTCTACCTGTCTTCATGACTATCTGCCTGCCTTTTTGTCTATCATTCTATCTGTGTGTCAGTCATAATGTCAATCTATCTATTTGTTTGTCTTTTTGTATATATGTTAGTGCTTATATCTACCTATCTATCTATGTATCTATCAATATATATGTCTATCTATCTATATATCTTTATCTATCTAATTATATATATATATATATCTATCTATCTATCTTTCTATCTAACTATCTATCTATCATTCTATCTATCTTTTTATCTATCTATCTATTTATCTATCTGTATATTTGTATGTGTATCTATATGTCTATCTATATATCCATTTATGTAGCTGTCTATTAGTCTATCTATCTATTTGTTTAATAATTTATCGATCGATCTATCTATCTATATCTTTATCTATGTATCTATATATCTATCTATCATTCTATCATTCTATCAATCTATCTATATATCTATCTCTCTATCAATCTATCTATCTATTAGTCTATCAATTGGTCTATCTATCAGTCTATCAATTTGTCTATCAATCTATCTATCAATCTGTCTACAATCTGTGTATCAATTATTCTTTCTATCTATTTTTCTATCTATCTATCTATCTATCTATCTGTTTGTTTATGTATCTATATATCTATCTATGTATCTATTTGTCTAACTTTCTATCATCTCTCTATCTATCTATATGTCTATATATCTATCTATCTCTCTCTCTATATGTCGATCTATTGTATATTTATCTATCTAATAATCTATCTATCTATATGTCTATCTATTTTTCTATCAATCTATCTATCAATCTGTATATCAATTTATATATCTATTAGTCTATTTATCAGTCTATTAATCTATCTATCAAACTATCTATCTACCTGAGTGTCTATCTCTCTTTCTATCAATCAATCTATCTATCTATATATTTATCTATCTGTCTATCAATCTATTTATTTTTCTATCTGTTTGTATATCTATATGTTTTTCTATCCTTAAATCTATCTATGAATATATCTATGAATCTATATATCAATCAATCTATCATTCTGCCTATTAATCTATCTATTTATCTATCTATCTATCTAACGAACTAACTATCTATCTGTCTATCTATTTGTCTATCTATCTATCTATCATTTTATATATTTGACTATATATCTATCTATCTATCTATGTCTCTATTTATCTATCTATTTGTCTATCTATTTGTCTATCTATCTATCTTTCTATCTTTCAATTTGTGTATCAATCTGTGTAACTATCGATATATCATTCTATGTATGAATTAATTTATATAACTATATACCTATCTATCAATGTATTTGTCAATCAATCTATCTATCTATCTATTTAGTTGTCTATCTCTCAATCTATGTGTCAATCTGTTTATCTACCTAACTGATTGATTATATGTCTCACTGATTATTTGTTTATCTATTATTTTTTGTTTGTTTTCCTATCTATTTATTTGTCTATTTGTTTATCTGTCTGTGTGCCTATTTATCAATGTGTCTATTTATCTGTCTATCTATATGTATATATATGTGCCTCTCTATCAATATAGAGATAGATAGAGATATATATCTATCTATCTCTATGTCTATATATATATATCTTTCTACTTGTCTATCTATTTGTCTAACTAATTTCTATCTATCTCTCCATCTATCAATCTATTTATCTATCTATCTATCTATATGTATATCTATATGTCTGTTATCTATATATCTGTTTGTCTATATATCTATCTATTTATTTATTTATTTATCTATCTATCTATAAATCTTTCTATCTATATTTTTGTCTATGTATCTATTTATTTTTTTGTCTATCTATTTGTTTATCTATCTGTCAGTCTATTTATCAATCTATCTATGTTTATCTATCAATTAATTTATCTATCTATCCATTTAAAAATCTATCTATATATTTATCTATCTATCCAACTATCTATATATATTTCTATCTATCTCTCTATCTATCTGTCTGTCTATATATCTATCCAAATATATATATACACACACATACATATCTATCTATCCATCCATCTATCTATCTTTCTATCTATACTGTCTATATATCTTTATATCTATATATCTACCTATCTGTTTATCTATCTATATATCTATTTATCTATCTATCAGTCTATTTATCTGTCTATCTATTTATCTATCTATGTATTTGTTTATCTATCGATCTATCTGTCTATCTATATATATTTATGTCTATTTATCTATATATCTTTATGTCTATTTCACTATAATAAACTATCTGTTTAGCTACATAATTTAGCTTGAAAAATAATCCCAAGTTAATTAGCAAGGGATTAGCTAGGGAATATTAAGTGATGTTTGATTTTACATTGAATTATAAATTATCACTGGATTTGTGTTGGATTAGATTTGGAAAGTTTTGATTGAAAATTGTCCCTAGCTACTATTATCATAAATTTTCACGTAGGGGGTGGTGGCCATTTTAGCAAGGATTTTAGAAATGGATTTTTCCTTGCTAATTAATTTAAAGATAAAATCACTCGCTAAATAATATTCTGAATTTTTTCTTAATGATTTTATATTTAATTACTAGCGATTTTTCCTTAAATGATTATTTTCACAAAATATATGCATTTAGCTATGAATTTTTTTCTAGTTATTTTGGCTTGGGATAATTTTCATCGCAAATCTAAAATGATTTAATTTTTTTTATATTATTTGTTTTAATATTGTATATAATTTTGTATATTAAAGGTATGTCATGGTTTATGGATGAGCAATCCTTGAAAACAACATTCTTCTCATATAATTAAAAAAAACTGGATATTATAAAATAATAATTTATATAAATATAGGCTAAAAAAACTATTTTTATGATTTTAAAATTTTAAAAAAAATTATACAAAAGTTTTTTCAGGAAAAATTAATTATGATGTTTAAATATTTTTATTTAAAAAACATTAAATAATTTATTATATAATTATAATCATTTTTTATGATATTTTAATTAATAAATTAACATATGTAAAAATTACTACTAATAAAAAGCTAAAATATTTAATTGTATGATTAAATAAAAAAATTTATAAACAAATTTAAATTAACAAATAAACAAGTAAATATTTATATTTTTTTAAAAAAAATATTTTTATGATTATGAAACTTTTTTAAAAAATATTTACTAGAAGATTTGAAATTTTTGAATTATAAAAAAATTGAAAATTTTCATAAAATTTTAAAAAAATAAATTGATATTTAAAGATAAATACATAGATATTTTAATTACATTAAAAAAACATGATGATTTAAAAAATAAATATGTTAGTGTGGTTATTAAAAGAACACTTCAAGTATTTTTTATTTCGGATTTTAAAAGAGTTATTTAAAATATTACTAATGAAATTTCTTTATCCTTGTCCTAAAAACACTTAAAATTTTTTTATCCAAACAAACACTTTTGTAAAGTACAACCAAGCTGACCTTATGTTAATTTGAATTTAAATTTTATTTTTTGTCCCTACTCAAATTTATAAGAATTAAGCAATTGAATAAGATCTTTTATATATTCTTATAATATTTCATTTTTATTAAAATAATAAATATAACTTTTTTTATTATACTTTTCACTTTAAGTAATTTTTAGAATTTTATAAATTATACTTTTATATCAAATTAATATGAAATTTAATGCATATATAATTATTTCATATTATAATCCTATAAAATAAATTGAATTCATAAAAATTTATAACCATAATATGTGTGTGTGGGTGTGTGTGTGTGTGTGTATAATACTTTATTATAATATATTATTTTTTATTTATGAAATAATATCATTTATGGTTAAATAAAAATCTATTTCTTTTTATTTATTTATATTATTTAATTTTTATAATTTTAGTTTACTTTTATATATTTGTCTCTTTTTTTTTATTATTTACATTCATTTTTTTATTTATAGTTTCCGTGATAATATAAAAATACTAAGGCATTCAAGCACTTAAACCTTTTTATCTATCTTTGTGAAGAGGAAGAGAGGAGAAGTGAAACAGAACTACATGAGCACGTGCAACTCATAATTTTACCTCATCTTGTTACCAAGTAAGATTAACAATGCTCTTCTCCTTTAGAATACTAATTACATTTCTATCTTTCTCTCAATTTGGTTTCTACTGGCAGAGTTTGGTTGATACAGATTAATTGGTTTTAATTTTTTTTTCATTTTCCCCTAATTTTTTTTCTTCTTTTTTCTATTTTAACATCACTTATATGATTTTGACTCTTCACTATGAGTGAAACAACATATAGTTAGTGTAAACTTTGTCCTTTTAATGATTAATTTTTTTGGGGTTTATGGATTTCAAATACAAAATGTATGCTTATTGTTTTCTACTTCTATAACTTAAGAAAAATAACGTATGCATATTGTTTTGTGCTTCTGTAACTTAAAAAAACACCATGAGAGATCAAATTTAACTTTTCTAGAGTTAAATTTGATTTATTTGGTATGAATGATAAAATATGAACCACATATGGCATTCTGTGCTAGATCTTGGAGTTTCAAAACAAAGTAACTAAAGTTCATCAACTGATTCTAATGTGATGTATCTGTTTCACTTGAATATTGCTACGATGCAGGTTGTCGGTGTTCAATCTGTCATTAACTGATAATCTAGTTTCTGATTCCCAACAAATCATAGTTTCTTTATTTATGAATGATTATCATGTGGTTCATCTGGCTTTACATTCGAGTTTATGTTAGAAGAATATGAGCATTTCTTAGAAACTAATCTTCTTTGTTTTGGATGTTAGAATTGGTTTTAGTCTTGATGGTATCATACATGCATTTTCTTTTTCTTCTCAGTTCTTGCTACTATATTTTTCATTGAGTTTTATTTCTAATTTGGAATTAGAATTCTACAAATTTAGCTATTCTTTTTTTTTAATCTCAATTGGACCTATGATTCTATACATGTTTTTTTAGACTTGCACTGTAATATTCAAAATTTGATTTGATCATCTTTTTTCATTTCTTTGGTTTTTTCCTAGATCTGCACCACATGCTTAATATTCTCATTTACTATACGAATAATTGAATATAAAAAAACTTATTGAAATAAGAGGAAGTACATATAATTGGAGAATATGAATGCAAATACACACATAGACTATGTTGTGCTCCAACTATCACCTAAATCTTCATTATTTGATTTTTTATCTATAATGATGAAATATCTTCTACATGTGCATATATAATCTTTCTCTATCTTTCTTTATCTTTCTTTCTCTCTAGATATATAAGTATGTATATCTTCATTTATTTTTGGTTCATAGTAGGGGTTCTTTGTTCATCAAGAGCAATGGAAAGAGATAGAAGCTTGATAATAGTCTTTTAAAGTCATTTGTGAGTCAGTTGAAAGTCATAGAATCACTAAGAGGTCATGCAAGATCTTCAATCGAGATCAAAGTAGATCAATTATAAGATCATGAAACTTGCTTAACCAAAGGAACACTCAAAAGGTTACAAACAAGACCCACCAATTATTTTTCTAACCAAAGTTGATTGCCACTTTTTCATTTGAAGGTTCATGCAGTTTGCCAGTGCACCTAAAGTTTTGGAAACTATTTAGCATTTGATGAGATGTCCCAGCAAAAAGTAGCTTAGAGAATTTACTTTTAGGTAGTCTTATTTTTTTAATACAATTTACTTTTTAAAGAGAAAATGATTCAAAATTTTATTCACATGGTAAATCTCATGGAGTTCTTAACTTTGTATCCATGGAGCTGGAGAACATTCTTCAGGTACCTTTCCTTCACATCACTCCAAAAAATACACACACTATTGTACTCAACTCTATATTCAAGCTCAACTGATGGATTCAATTCAATTTTTAATGAAAGTCCATTGATATTGACTGCTTTGCCTAAATTAAAATTAAAATATATCATGTTTTGATGCGATGATACATTTATTCACTCAAAAGCAATAAGTCTTGGGTTCAAGACAATTATATATGACCTCTTTGATATATCAATGGTAAGATTTGTTGAGAGATATATTTATATACCTCTCTCTAACCTTATGTTAGCCAAGATACTTGTGCATTGAGTACTCATACATGTTTACACAAACCAAGCTGAATTGATTGATTAAATGTCATTTTTTATTATAGTTATCAATATTGATTGCTTAAATTGAATTGACATTAACATAGATTATATGTATGTGTGTGTATGTATATATATATATATATATATATATATATATATATATATATATGTATAGATATAAAGATATATATTTACATATGTATATAGATATGTATATATGTAGGTATACATATCTATATACATACATATATACATATCAATATACATATGTAAATATATATCTTTATATCTATACATATATATATATATATATATATATATATATATATATATATATATATATATATGTGTGTGTGTGTGTGTGTGTGTGTGTATATAGATATATGTGTGTGTGTGTGTAGGTATATAGATATATGTGTGTGTGTGTGTGTGTGTATAAATATATATGTGTATATTAAATATAGATATGTGTGTGTGTAGACATATATATATATATATGTATATGTGTGTGTGTATAGACATATATATGTGTATAAAGACATACATACATACATACATATATATATATATATATATATATATATATATATATATATATATATATATATGTATGTATGTATGTATGAATATAGATATATATGTGTGTGCGTGGGTGGGTGTGTGTGTGTGTGTGTGTGTAATTGGGTGGTATCTGACCCAAGGCAATATATCTTAACCACAAGAGGAATTAATTCTTGGCCAAACTAATGATGATATTGATAGCTAATTAGGAATTAGGATCGAACTCGCAATATTCAAGTAGTTGTGAATTCAATACCCTACCAACCAAACCACCCTGCCATTATTATTTGAAATTATATTTTGATTTTAAAGCATTTGCATAAATTTGAAGCCTAATTTAGATTATTTTTAAGTCCTATCATGAATTTATGAATCAAATTATTTAGAAATTTAAAATTTATATGACAAATATATATTATATAATGATTTTGTTTAATGATGTTTTTTTTGAGATAATTATATTTTTATTTTTTAATAGATTATATTATATTGTGATACATCAATAATAATATGCCTAGAAATACTTTATTAAATTTGATTTCTCATAGAAGGATGAGAGATCAAATTATTGTGGTTAAAATATATGGGTTCTATTTTGATTGTCTCTAAAAATATTATTAAAAAATAACATTATATATAAACTTTTATACATTTATATAATAGTATGACAATAAAAAATAAATTTCTATACTTTAATAAATATAAATATATAACATTATATATAAACATGATATGCTTAGATAAACATATAATGTTATATATAAATATTTATACATATGTATAAATATTTAAAAACATTTATACAACAATTACATAACACTATCCATTTATATAATAGTTTATATAACATTTAGATAACATGTATATAACATATAAAATATTTATACATATTATAAACATTTATATAACATTTAAATTTTTATATAAATATATAATATTTATAATGTTTATATAAATGTGATATATATATACTATATAATATTTATAAAAGTGTTACATATATATATATATCACTACAAGAAAATATTAATTTAGCTAAGGAATTTTAGCTAGGGATTAATCCCTAACTAAATAACAAGGGATTAGCTAGGGAATAAGAAGGAATTTATGATTTTTCAATGAAATAAAAATTTGAAACGGATTAGTGATAGAATATTGTCCTAAATTTTGCTCAAGAAAAGCAGGTATATTACCTATGGATTTAGTGATGGTAATTCCGTAGCTAATAAAACCTAGAATATACCAACGAATTTAACGACGAAATTTCCATAGCTAATAAAACCCGAAATATAGTGACGGAGTTAGCGATGGAATTCCTTTTAGCTAATAAAACCCGGAATATAACGATGTTTTTAGCAAAGGAATTTCCCTAGCTAATAAAATCTAGAATATAGCGACAGATTTAATGACGGATTTAGCGATGCATTTCTCTAGCTAATAAAATATGGAATACAACGAAGAATTTAGCGACAGAATTTTCCTAGCTAATAAAATCTAGAATATAGCGACGGATTTAGCGACGGAATTTCTCTAGCTAATTACATCCAGATTATAGCAATTGATTTTAGCAATGGATTTTAGCAATGGAATTTCTCAAGCTAATTACATCCATGATATAGCGACGGATTTAGCGACGAAATTTTCCTAGCTAATTACATCCGTAATATAGTGGTAGATTTAATGATGGAATTTTCCTAGCTAATTTCATCTGGAATATAGCAACGGATTTAGTGATGGAATTTTCCTAACTAATTACATCTGAAATATAGTGACGGAGTTAGCGACGGAATTTTCCTAGACAATCTTTAATTATTTAATATGTTTTAATTTATCATTAGTTTTTAATATTGTATTTAATTTTGATTATTTAATGTATGATAATGGTCTATAGATAAGTGATCTTTGAAAGATACAAACTCCTCGTAAAATTATATAAAAAGAATATTATAAATAAATAATTTAAAAAATATAAAAATACAAAGAAAAACTATATTAACAAGGACTAAAATAACTATTTTTATGATGCATAATTTTAAAAAAAATTTTACAAAAAAATTTTCTAAAAATTTTAAGTAAGAAACTTAAAAATTTTTATTAAAGTAACATTAAATAATTAATTTTATATATATAATAATTTTTTATGATATTTTAAAAATTAAATTAACATATATTAAAATTTATACTAATATAAATATAAAATTAGTCATTGTATGATTAAATAGAAAATATTTTCAAAAATATTTGAATTGACGAATAAATAAGTAAATATTAATATTATAATAAGTAAAAAAAATTCTATGATTATAGGAAACTTTTAAAAAAATAATTAATACAAAATTTGAATAAATATATAGATGTTTGCCCCTACTAAATTTTATAATAATTAAACAATTTAGTAATATTTTTACTATTAGCTTTTAATATTCAGTATTTATTAAAATAATAAATATAACTTTTTTTAAGTATCTTCTCACTTTAATTAATTTTTTTTATTTTTAAAAATTATTAATGATATCAAATAATATGAAATTTTATGCCTTTAAAATTATTTCATATTATCTTCATAAAAAGTAATATGAATTTTTAAAATTTATAACCATAAAATATATATATTTATATATTTTTTAACATTAAAAGTATTTTATAACTCTTAGGAGAGAGGCTAGAAGACAAATCATCATTTCATATATGTCTTATTATATAAAGTTTGTAAATTTTATAGCTATTTGATATTTTGTTTGTAAGGCTAAATATATATTTTTTAAAAATAATTTATATATTTATTATTTAATTAATTTTATAATAAAAAATTATAAGGTGTTTGTTTTTCATGTGTACCTTGCTACATGCACATGTATTTTGTTGAAAAAATTTGGATAATAAATAAAAAAAATTATCTTTTTTTTGTATATCATATATATATTGTTTATTTAATGTTTTTATAATTAACAATTTTAATTTTTTGGTAATATATATAATCACTTGTTATCGAGACATGAGAGAAAACTCTAACAAGCGAAGCAGCTATGTCCCCCCGTATACCACCTCTATCTCTCAACACTGATGCATCAAAACCTAAGCGAAGGGTAATATAAGCGAGATTTCTTATTGATTTAAGGAATGTTCTCTACCCTATTTCTTCATCGATTATTTTAATGCAAGAGTGTGTGTTTTTATTCTGTTATTTTTTATTCTGAAATTCTTCTTCATTAATCACCATGGTAAGCTTGGATTACTTTTATAAACTTATTCGTATATATACTTCATACATTTGTGATATAATGCATTCTCATTGTGTAGATGTTGATGGTGCACAGTAGGTATGCTGACTTGATATCTACATCAAAATACATAATTATATATAAATAATATAGATAAACAATATACATAAATATAAGTGTATTTTATATATGTGTTTTTAAACATAACTATGCATAAATATGCATGTGTGATATAATTCAAATTTCTTATATAAGTGTTTTTTACTATATCTATAATTATAAAAATAGTATACATAAACATAACTATATATAAATATAACAACGTATATTTAATATACACATAGATACATATATATATATATATATATATATATATATATATATGTGTGTGTGTGTGTGTGTGTGTGTGTGTGTGTGTGTGTGTGTGTGTGTGTGTGTGTGTGTGTATTTAATAATATGTATATTAACATATTACTATATATAAATGTATTTATATAAATTAATATACATAACTATATATAAACAGTAACCATAAATAGTATGCATAAATAGTATAAGGTATGCCGACTTGATATCTACATCAATATACATAACTATATATAAACAGTATACATGAACATAAGTGTATTTTATATAAGTGTATTTAAACATAACTATATATCAATATGCATGTGTGATATAATTCGAAATTCTTATATAAGTGTATTTTACTATATCTATAACTATAAAAATAGTATACATAAACATATCTATATATAAATATAACAACATAAAATATATATATATATATATATATATATATATATATATATATATATATATGTATGTATGTATGTATATAACTAATATAAATGTATTTAACAATATTTATATCAACATATTACTATATATAAATGTATTTATCTACATCAAAACCTATACATAGCAATATGTCTAAATATATATAATTACATGAAAAAGTATATATAACTACATCTACAACATCTATAACTACATGCTTCAGAAACTTAATATCCATTCATATCATTCATCTCATTCATGCATATTTTTTTTGGATATTGTATAAATTTTTATCATTTTTCCATATATTTTAGGAACTTAAATATAATTTTTTCAACCTTAAATGTAATTTTATTATATTTTTTGTATGTTTGTATAATCATTATGATTTAATATGTTTAGGGTTTGTATTTTTGATTTACATAATATCATTTAATTAAAATTTATTTCTAATAAAATGTTCATTTGTTAAAATTTAAGTTGTAAATTTCAAAACAAATAACAATATGTTTGTGTAATAAATATTATAAAAAAATTCTAAAATATATATGTGATGTAGATTCAATTTACAAAGATAAAACTTTAAAATTAAAATTTATTTACAAAATAAAATTTGCACCTCATAATATGCAATATGTAATATTTATTATAAAATTAACAAAGTTTGAAATGTATTTATTAATTACACAAAAAAACATTGTAATGTTTTAAATTCAAAATAAAATTTAAAATATAACTTAAAGATAATTATTTAAAAAAACAAATTCATATATTTATATGGTCATTTATATATTTTAAATAAAATAAAAAAATAATTACTTATAGAAAAATATACTCATGTATTTATATGGTAATCTATTTTGTTTGAACATGATTAAAGAAATAATTGATTTTTTACAAAACATTAAAGGCATGTATTTATATGCACTACATTATATTTGTTTGAATTATAAAGTTTCTAAAAATTTATTAAACACAATAAATAATAGTTAGAAATTTATCATAGACATTAATATTTTAATAAAAAAATTATATAGAAATATAAAAACAAAATTATTTATTTATGAACTATATTTTCATTATTAACATAATTGTAAAAACAAAATATTTTACAAATATGCCAACTTTATTTATTTATATGAGTATAATGATAGTTATTTTAATATAAATATTAAAAAAACAACTATTTGAATAAAATTGAAGCTCATATATATAATTCATAAATTCAATTTATGCTTTAACATGCTTCACACACACACACACACACACAAATATTTGTTTTAAATATAAAGAATTTACAATTTTTTATAAATTGTGTTCAACATATAATATTTTATTTTAATTAAATTTTCAAAATCAAAAAATTGTTAATACATTTACACACACACACACACACACACATATATATATATATATATATATAATAGTTTCATGTGTAACTTTAAAAATACATTATGTATATAGGTATATGTGTGTGTTTGTTTGGGTGTATAGTAGTATATGGATGCATACAAGTACGTACACTACTTTGAAAATGTAGATACATGTGTGAATATATAACAAAGTATAAAAATGTGTATGCTGATATATAATGTATAGTAATGTATATGGATGTATAAATGTGTGTGTGTGTGTGTGTATTGGGTAGTGTATATGCACATATATATTTATGCAGATATATTTAAATATCAACATTAATTTGGAGAAGAGAAATACATGAGCACATAAATATTAACATGTTCCACAAATTCGTGAGAGGAGGAGCAAAAAGTGAAATTATTGCAAGATACTACTAATCTTCCTTCTATAACACTTTGCATCAAAATTTGATCAAAGTACTACTTGCAATGATAAGGTTCATTCAATACTACATACCATGAAGTTATATTTGTATTCAATATTATAATTTGTTCAAATAAAAAGATCTATCTAATATCTTCTGCAACAACTCTTCTATCTTATTTTTCTAGTCTTGATAAGCTATTTTCAATGTTGGTTATATGTACATTTTCTATCTAAAAACTCTAGTTCAAACTACTATAATAGTAAAATCCATCAAATAAATTTGGGGCTGACATTTTTCTTTTCTATGAGATATTTGATTATAGAATATTTAGTATTTACTATGACTTTGGTTCCAAGTAAATATGATATTAATTTTCCAAAAGAAAAGATTGTTGATCCAAGTTCTTTCTCTATAGTGGTGTAATTCAATTGTGCATTTAAGAGTGTGTTGTTATCATAATATATGATAACTATTTCATAAATATTTGTATAACAATATAAAACATTTGATAATTTATATTTAACTATATTTATAACTATGTAAACTATTTTTATAACTATATGAATAACTATATATAACTATTTATTTAAAAATATAATATTTGATAACTATATGAGTAATTCTATATAACTTTGTAACAAAATATATCATATGTATAATAATATATAACTTTATTTAATTGTATTTTACTAAATGTATAACTATAAAATTGTTATATATAACTATATCTTTAATTACATACATATTTATAACTATATGTGTATAACTATATATAAATATTTGTATAACTATGTAATACTCTATATAATTAAATATAACTATATTTGTATCTATGTATACATATATGTATTCATATAATTAAATATATATTATTATTTATAACTTTGTATGTATTTATATATAACTACTAATAACTACTTATATGAATATATCTATATATAATTATATGTAAACTATATATAACTCTATTTTTAATTATATATACTATAGGTATAAGAACATATAGAGGTTGACCTCCCTCTCTAGTGACCATCTCTTGAGGTCTATTGATTATGTTTCTTTTTCTCATTAGATCTCTTTACTACCATACGACTAAGGGATTTAGATTTAGTGGAAGAAATGGGGTTTACGTTCACAAAGTTGTTTAGCAGGCTGTTTGCCAATAAGGAGATAAGGATTTTGATGCTAGGTCTTGATGTTGGCGGTAAGACAACCATTCTATATAAGTTGTAGCTTGATGAAATTTTCACCACAATTCCTACTATTTTCTTCAATGTAGAGACTATTGAATACAAAAACATCAATTTCACTCTGTGGGATGTTGGGGGTCAAGACAAGATTTTCCCTTATAGAAGGTATTACATCCAAAATACCCAATGTCTTATATTTGTGGTGGAAAACAATGACAGAGATCAAGTTGTTGAAGCCTAAGATGAGTTGCATAGGATGCTAAATGAGTAAAAGCTTCGAGATATAGTTTTTTGGTGCTTGCCAATAAGCAAGATCTTCCCAATATGATGAATGCAGCTGAAATTACTGACAAGCTAGGCCTTCACTTTCTTCGCCAACACCATTGGCACATTCAGAGCACCTGTGCTACCTCTGGTGAGGGGCTCTACGAGGGTCTTGATTTTCTTTCC
The DNA here is from genome assembly GCA_029783825.1 of Sapria himalayana. NCBI lineage: Eukaryota > Viridiplantae > Streptophyta > Magnoliopsida > Malpighiales > Rafflesiaceae > Sapria > Sapria himalayana. The sequence goes on from JAREIK010000067.1 coordinate 67,078, forward strand.
AATTATATTGCCAACAAATCATAAATAATTTTAGCATGATGAGACAAACTTTGTTGACATATCTGGATGTAGATCTAATCTTTGCCTATTTTGATTGAGTTTTGTTTTGTTATGTGGAGGTCATCATATATTTCTAGGGGGATTCAATTTGTATTTATATTTATAAATTGCATGCCTGAAATACAAGACCGCATTTACTTTGTTCTGATTTATTGTAAGCCAAACTTGTTTGTTTTCTGTTTTGTCTTTTTGCCATTGGATCACAAAGGTATAAGAACATATAACTATAAATAATTGTCTTTGACTATATGTATAACTATAAAATATTATACATAACTATAATTTAAAATATTAATAACAACATATATTTAATATACATTTTTATATAAACATGTATTTTACCATTTATATGCCTATAGATAACTATATGTATACATATATAAAATTATATAAAAAATATATATAATTAAATGCATAAATATAAGTATAACTATGTGTAACTATATGTTTAACAACATATAACTATATTTATAATTACATGTATAATAACATATAACAATATGTTTAACTATATGTGTATAACTATATATATATATATTCGTATACGTATACAACACTCTATATAATTAAATATAACTATATTTGTAACTATGTATACATATATGTAAATATATATATGTATTCATTACTTTATATATTTATGTATAACTATGTGTATGAATATAGCTATATATACTATATGTATAATAACATATAACTATAAATAATTGTATCTTTTTATATGTATAACTATAAAAGCTTTATAATAACTATATTTAAATATATAATTTACAACTTATATTTAATATACATTTGTATATATTTGTACATTAAAATGTATTTTACTATATCTAAACATTTACATAACTATATGTATAAATATATAAAATTATATATTTAAATATATATACCTACATGTATAAATCTAAGTAAAACAATATGTGTAACTATATGTATAACCACATGTAACTATATTTATAATTATATTTATAACAGCATACGACATTATATTTAGCTACATGATGTATAACTATATATAAATATTTGTATATCTATATAATACTTTATATAATTAAATATAAGTATATTTGTAAATATGTATACATATATAAAATTATAAAAAAAAATATATACCTATATGTATAAATATAAGTATAACTACATGTGTAACTATATGTGTAACTATATGTATAACCACTTGTAACAATATTTATAATTACATGTATAATAACATATAACATTATGTTTAACTATATGTGTATAATTATATATAAATATTTGTATAACTATATAAAAATATTTGAATAACTATATAAAACAATATATAATTACATATAAATATATTTGTAACAATGTATACATATATGTAAATCTATATATTTATTTATAACTTTATATATTTATGTATACCTATTTGTATGATTATATTTATATATAACCTTATGTTTAACATTATAAAAATATTTATGGCTATATATACTATATCTATAATAACATATAACTTTAAATAATTGTATCTTATTATATGTATAACTATAAAATCATTATACATAACTATATTTAAATATATAATTTACAACTTATATTTAATATACATTTCTATATATTAGTTTATAAAATAATATTTTACTATATCTATACCTATACATAACTATATGTATAAAAATATAAAATTATATGAATAAATATATTTACCTACATGTATAAATTGAAGTATAACTATATGTGTAACAATATGTATAACTACATGTAACTATATTTATATTTACATGCATAACAACATACAACATTTTGTTTAATTATATGTGTATAACTATATATAAATATTTGTAAAAATAAATAAAACGTTATATTTTAAAATATAACTATATTTTTAACAATTTATACACATATGTATACATATGTGTAAATCTACATATTTGTTTCTAACTTTGTATATTTTTTGTATAACTAAATATAACAACTCGTATGAATATATATATATATATTTATATTTATATTTATATTTATATATATAAAACTAAATGTTTAATGATATATAATTTTTTATAACTATATATATTATATGTATAATAACATATAACTATAATTAATTATATCTTACTATATGTATAACTATAAAAACTTTATACATAACTATATTTAAGAATATAATTAACAACATATTTTTTATATACATTTTTATATATTAATATAAAAAATGTATTTTAGTATATCCATACCTATACATAACTATATGTATATATATATGAAATTATATGAAAAAATATATATACATACATGTATAAATATAAGTTTAACTATACGTGTAACTATATGTATAATCAAATGTAACTATATTTATATTTATATGTATAAACACATACAACATAATATTTAACTATATGTGTATACCTATATATAAATATTTGTATAACTATAAAAAATTCTATATAAATAAATATAACTTTATTTTTTATTATGTATACATATATGTATAGATATATGTAAATCTATATAATTATTTATAACTTTGTATACACTTATGTATATCTACTTATAACTACTTGTATGCATATATCTATATATAACTATATGTTTAACTATATGTAACTATTTATAACTACATTTACTATATGTATACTAACATATAATTATATATGGGATAATACTAATTTATTGCACTAACTTGAAATTAAATGACAAAAGATATAATATCAACAATATGTAAGCACATAGCGTGAGAGTGTCCGTTGGTCAGGCTCATATATGGTATAATACAAATAAGGGTCATACCCTTTCATAATCTCAGGCCTTGTGCCTCAGGCTCATATATAAACTTATGTATTACAAAAGATGTAATATTTGCTAGGTTTATCATAATAAATTCTTTTTCCTTTAATATATTTCCTCATTCTAACACTACATTCTCTGTGTGTGTCTCTCTCTCGCTCTAATTCTTTTCATGTCATTCTCTTCCTCTTTTTCTTTGTGTCATACACACACACACACACACTCTCTCTCTCTTGTTATTTTCTTTCTCGCTCTCCTTTCTTGCTTGTTCTCTCTCTCTCTCTCTCTCTCTCTCCTCTCTCTCTCTCTCTCTCTCCCTTTCGCAATTTCTCTCCCCCTCTCCCCTCTCCCATTTTCTCTCTCTCTCTCTCTCTCTCCCTCTCCCCTTTCTCTCTCTATCTCTTCCTCTCCCATTCTCTCATTTTCTCTACCTCTCTCTCTCTCTTCCTCTCTCTCCCTCTCTCTCTCTCTCTCTCTCCCTCTCTCGTTCTCCATTTCTTTTCCCCTCTCCCCCTTTCTCTCTTTTCCTCTCCCTCTCCCCTTTCTCTCTCTCTCTCTCTCTCTATCGTGCTCTCTCTCTCTCTCTCTCTATCGTGCTCTCTCTCTCTCTCTCCTCGTCTCTCCATTTCTCTACCCCTCTCTCTATCCCCACCTTCTCTCTCTCTCTCTCTCTCTCTCTCTCCCTCCCTTCCCCCTTCAAACTTTAAATATATTTCTTTTTTGCTTTCCTTTCTTGAGCATTATCACATTTTGCTCCCTTTATCTAGTATTACCATGATATCTATTAATCTTTATCGTGCTAAAAATTACTTTAATTATTCATCTAAAATCTGCAAACACATTGTCTTGATATTCAAGATATTTAATTATTAGTATATTTTGAAGTAATAGAATGTGTAAATCAAAATAATGATTAAGCATTATATTTCGTAAATAAAACAGGGGAAAATTAGTTCAAATCGTCAGTGGATGTTCAGAAGGTTTATGAATGGAATTTTGAATAAAGATTTTTTGAGTGGGCTTGAAACATTCATCAATTTTGTATGTAGTCAATAAAGATGGATGAATGGAAATAAAATTAAGTGTCCGTGTAATCATCACAAGTGTCAGAATATTCCTTTTCGTGATGCAAACACTATAAGATACCATTTGGCTAAATATGACTTTGTGCCAAATTATGGATTTATCATGGGGAAAGTACAATGGCTCTAAACATTGACCAAAATAAGGGTACTGAATCATTTGCTTGTGGTAAAGAATCATCAAACACATACCATAGAATGATCACGAAAGCTGCTGGTACTGACTATAAAATGAATTATGTGGATGACCCACCTAACCCCGAAGCTCAAAATTTTTATGAAATGTTTAAAGCTGCAAATAAAGAGTTGTGGCTTGGTTGTAAAACACATACATAATTGTCACTTTTGGTTCAAATTAATAGCATTAAGTCAGAAAATCATCTGTCTGAAAAATTATTTGATCAGGAGACAGAACTGATGAACGAGATTATTCCAGATAATAATTTGATCACTAACAACTTTTACAACACTAAGAAGTTACTACGAGGAATGGTTCTACCAGTGAAAAAATTGATTGTTGTTTCAATAAATGTACATTATATTGGGGTGGTGATAATGATTTAATTAGCTATAAGTTTTGTGATCATCTTTGATTTAAGAAGGTACCTCATGTTGTAGATACATGACAAAAATAGAAAGTTGCATTTAAGAAGATGTATTATTTTCCATTAATTCCTTGATTACGGAGACTATATGAATCAAATGCTGCAGAAAATGATTCTGTGGACAAAATATCTATCTTCAAGCACCCTGGAAGAGCATTTGGAAGAGCAATGAAAATATGCATGACAGATGTAGGGTACAAAGCAACCTGGAGTTACATTTTACTTAATTGTGAGGAGGGTGCATCATATATTGAGTATGTATACATAAAATTGGTTGCAGGTTTAATCATAATTTAATTTTATCTTTAATAGGAATTATTAAAAATTGATATACATAATTCTCTCTCTTTTTATATTTGTGCAGTATTTATGTTGAGCAGTTAAAATATAGGAAACCAGTAATTTTCAACAATGATGTTATTTATATGCTAGTAACTGAATTTGTGAATTGGTTGAAAAAATATGTGAGAATTATTAAATTTTAAATTTTTGATTTATTTAATTTATTAGTATCTTTTATTTGTTAATAACTTTTTTTTACTTTATGTCACAGACAATTGATCATTTAAATGGAGATTCAAATATTTTAATTTAAAATCTAATTAATTGCCCAAGTAGATATGAGACAACCTATCATAGACATTTTGTTAATGGATATAAATTTCATACAATTGGGCACGGTTCTTCTAAAACAAGAATGAATTGTGGTATATGCATTACAGACTCATGTTATAGTGCACATGAGATTGATTATTATGGTCAACTCAAATAAGTTATTGAGTTGTAGTATCCTAGACTAAAAAATAACAAGATTGTATTATTAAAGTGCATGTGGCTTGATCCTACATGAAATATGGGCACAAAGATTCATTCGGATTATAAGCTAGTAAATGTTAACTATAAACGCAGATATAATCAAAATGAGCTATTTATTATGGTAGTTCAAGTAGGTCAAGTATATTATTATACATATCTGAGTTTATCTCATGATAAGAGTGATTGATGAGAGATTTAGAAAAAGCTCGATCAAATATTGAAGTACCAACATCTCAACAAAGAAGTGCAAACTTAAATATTGCACTGGCATTCCAAAAAGATGACATAAATAATATCGAGCCTATGCATGTAGATGAAGATAGAAAAAATTTATGCGACTCAAATGGTGGCCTAATAGAAATTGAAGAAGATGAATTTATATCTAAAGATGAGTTCGAACTTCTATCGGAATCAGACGAAATATGAGAATTTCCATTTAAGGATGATAGTGATGCTGATAATTAAACTGTTAAACTTTTATTATAATATTAAACTATCAAAGACTTTCTATATTTTGTTGAAATCTATCGATGTGTTTTATTCTAAAATACATGCTTGTTCATCATATCTCTATTATTTGTTTTATGTGTTATTTTGTACAGCAGATGGTTCCTAAAGGAGGTGGCCATGGTGGAGGTGGATGTGGACGAAGAAATGAACAAAATTCATTTAGTATGTTACATCATGTTGCAAAATCAGTACCATCTCATACCCACCATATCCAGACTTCAACATCATAATCACTATCTCCATTTCTATCACCATCACCATCACCATCATTGACACCAAAAAAATCAAATCCATGCAAATGCATGTTTGTTCTTGACACTCTTATTTTGTGCAGATATGCATCATCGCAGTTCTGATCTGTGACTACTTGTTATTGGTTATTGGTTTGTAAATTTAATATGTTATGCTCCTTGTGCAGGTGTAACAATGTTCTCTATTTTCGTGGAGTACCAGAGGAAAAAGAACTAGAAATTCTGACCATGCCTGAAAGACGTATATGCGTGTTTTTTAAGTCCTATATTATTTTCTTCTGTTGTCTTTGATGGTATGTGTATTTGCATGAAAGTACAAGTGTGTGTGTCATCTAAGGCTATGTGATTATATATACGTACATATAATACTATAGTATGTACGTACATATATACTTGGTATAAACGTATGTATATACTAAGTATATATCTACGTATATTCTGACTATATAAGTACATATATTTCGAGTATATATGTTTGTATATACTGAGTATATTTGTACGTATATATTCAGTATATACGTTCATATATACTGAGTATATTTGTATGTATATACTTAGTATATATGTTCGTATATACTATACTATATACGTACATATATACTTGGTATATAAATACTTTATACTGTAGTATATACGTATGTATATACTTGGTATATACGTACTTTTATACTGTAGTATATACGTATGTATATACCGAGTATTTACATAAGTGGGTTCATATAGTTATTTGTAGACATGTATATATTGTCATACGTACACACCCATTTACACACAGACACACTTTTAAATATATAATTGCTCAAGATGGTATGGTCAACATCATGCATTGCTCACTGATGTTGGTAATAAAATCCATGGATATTAGACTTTTCCTAAAGATGTGAGATGAAGATATTTCTGGTCCTGGCTAGCCATGAAGCTAGAAGTTAGTCTTAAAAATCTTAGTAATTGTATTAATATGCTATTATCACATGGTACAAAGTGGACGTATGAGTAAATAAGTTTTTTTGCTCTAGGTTCTACAATAATTGGTTCTAATTGTACTAAGTCTTAGAATGATGATGATGATGATGCTCATGTAGTGTCGTGTAATTCTGGTCGAGGAGGAATATCGAGTCCTATTTTGGGAGAAGCAGTTCCCCACCTCGTCAAAAACTTGCTCAATCTCAAGTTCATCAGTCGAGCATCATCACCCACCCTACTTTTATTATCAGCAATGGAAGTGTAGCGGCAATAGTAGCGGTATTGGCAGCAGTGGCGGTAGCGGCGGCTGCAGTTGTGGTAGTGGCAATGGCAGCGGTAGCGGTAGCAGCATCAATAACAACAAATGTAGTATATACGTATGTATAATACTATAGTATTTTATGTGCATATATACTGAGTATATATGTACTCAGTATATATGTACACATAATACTACAATTTATATGTACCTATACTGCAATAATATATGTACCAGTGAAATGCTAGTATATATGTATATATATACTGTAGTATTATATATTTATCAAAACATAGCTTTTATTTATTTATTTTGCTTTGATTAAGTGGTTTAAAATTCTAATATATATGGTACATTATTCCACATACGAAACTTGTATAAGTGAAGAGATTTTTTACTAGACATGATGCAGCTTGACTATGACAGTTTTTTCACAGTAGAAAGTTGGTGATCGAAGGAACATAGGGTGAAAAAGCAACGTCAATGCATGGATAGATTATACTTTATACACTGTCGGTAGATACATTGATGGATAAGATGTAATAAGATTTTGTTATTCTTTTGTTTTAATTATGTAAAATATTATATTAGAATAAGTTATTAAATGCTTTTTTTTAAATTATAAATTATCATTTATAGTTTCTATTTTTATTCAATTTTATATAAATATATTAAATTATTTAATTAAAAAATTTTAAAATAAATCAAATTCTGAAAATAGTTTTAAAATTAAAATAGCTAGGGACAATTCCCTTACTTAATTAGCAAGGGAAAAATCCCTTGCTAAATTAGCTTGGGAATTTTTCCTAACTAATTTTGTTAGGGATAACTTTATTTTAGCAAGGGATTTTTGCCGTCGCTAAATTTATTTTGCTAGTGACTTTTTCTGTCACTAATATTTAGCAATGAGCACTTTATTTAGGGAAAGATTCCGTCATTATATCTGTTTAGCGACGTAAACTCTCATTTAGCTTGCCAATTTAGCTAGGGAAATTATTTTTTTTAGCTAGGGATTTTTCCATCACTAAATTATTAACTAGGGATACTTTTCCTCGCTAAATTTTAGTGACGGGCACTTTAAATTGGGAATAGTTCCATCATTAATCCGTCGCTATGTTCGGTTTGGTGAAGGAAAATGCCTATTTTGCTAGGGAATTATTCCAAGTTATATGGAATTTTCTTGTAGTGTTTATATATATATGTAACATTTATATAAATATTCTAAACACAACATTATATCATAGTCAAATGTTTTTGCATGCAAAAAGATGAGCTCTGATTATTTCCGTTCAAGTGAAAAAGGAATCATAGACGATAAGATTTACCAGTTAATGCAGTGCAACCCATTGAGTGGAACATGAGGTATTTTTCTGTTGCTTCTTTATGCGTATCCGGTGTGTAGCATAAATCACGTTGTAATTTGTTTCAGATTTGTTAAGTTGGGGTTTGCATTTCATATCTGGTGGGGTTATGTTGGTTTGGTGATCATGAATATGACTAGGCAAAATATGCATGAAGAATGCTACTTCTTTTTAGTTTTCTTAGTTAAATTATGAGTCCTTATTAGGTAGACTTATCATTTGCATAACTAAAAGGTTTGAATATGTTGTTTTGGCCCATCATAGGGGTGGGAAAAAATAACAGCTAAGTCCCTAGTGTTAGCTGTTATTTTCTGTGCCACCACTATTAGTGTCACCATTACCACCTTTGTGCTATTGACTCCCTTATTAGTCAGTCAGTGCCATACCCTTTTGATCACTATAATTCTACCAGCACCTATGCATCATAGTTTGTGTTTATGAGGGAAGGCATCCATAGTTTTTTCCATTTTTAGGTGATAATATTTGAAGCTATTGCTATTGCTATATTTGTAGCAGATATGATGACATTTTTTAGTAGCTGTTGTAGTTCACTTTTTCATTAAGTTGTGCATGATGAACATCATCCTCAGTTGGTTAAAGTATTATGTGATAAACTCAACTGGTGTAGAAGGGTACAACTCTTCCACTTATATGCATTGCCTTCATGATTAGGGTGATAAAATCAACTAAGAATGATCGAACCCTAAGCAAAGATGGCCAGTAATAGTGAATGAAATTAATCACTTAACCTTTAATGTGCGAGCCATCATGATCATGATCTGCCATTATAATGAGATGACCATATTTTTTTGCTTTGACACTATCATACTACTTATGCTATTGCAGCTCTAGATTATTCTTGATGTTTTCAATTTTTTTTGTATCTTAACTTAGACATGGATTGGCCATCCTTCGCATCAACATCAATCACTTCTTCGGAAGGAATTGAGGTTAGAAACATAGAATCCACCTACCCTATAGGCGAATTCATTAAGATATACCTAATTGATGGAATCAGTAATGGGAAACCTTGCCGGACTGAAAGCCAAAATATTTCATGAGCTCTATATTTTATATAAATCAAATTTTTTATCTAATTTTTGATCCTTATTGTTTAAAACTAAAATGCATCATGAGTATCAAATATGATGTTTGATTCTAGTATCATGCAAGTTCAATAAACTAAAATATTTTCATCTGAGTAATGTTGATTTCTTCATCTAGATTATGTACGGGTTAGTTCTGAAGTTGATGTACAAGAAGACCAAATACAGGCTTCATTCTCATGATGTGCCATATGGCTCCGATATTGGTCATCAATCTGTTACTGTATTATCTCTTGGTGATGATTCCAATGGCTATTGGGTAATTATTTTATTTCTTCCATTTTCTAAAATAGTCTGTTGGAAATTCAATATTTGTTTAATGGATAAAATCTTGCACAATGATTGGTAAATGCTATATATGGGCTGCAAAACTACATAATTATCTGAATTAGAATTCTTCATGCATATTGGTAAATGCTATATAACTGATGGTCATATATATAATTTTCCTAAATTAATAAGTTTCCAACCTTCGTATCATTTAAGTTTATATTGATGTTAATGTAGAAAATGAAAGAAGTGAATGCTAAGATGAAATAAATGAAGAATGCAATACAATAAGAGAAGACCTATATGGAGTCAAAGTTAGCATCCTTGACAAGATAGATAGCACACAGAGTTCCAGCAGAGTATCCACACATGAGAACCTATCACAAATTAATAATATGATGAGGATGATGATTTAGTTTAAAATAATTATATACTTATGTTATATTTTTGTTTTAACTAAATAACTATTGTATCAAAAGAGTTTATTAACTACTTTTTCTTTTTGTTAATTTAAATAATGTTTAAAGTATATGTTTTTATTCAATTTAATATAAAAATTTAAAAATATGTAATTAAATATTTTGTAAAAAAATAAAATTGTGAAAATAGCTTTGGAATTAAAATTGGAAGGGAAATTTCCATAGCTAATTTAGCTAAAAAATTATATATATATTTTCAATCGAAAAATATTAATTACTATTCTTAATTAGAATCAAAAATAGCAAAAAAAAAATCTTAATTAGCTACGGAATTTCCATCATTAAAATATTTGCTAGGGATTTTTCTCGTTAATATTTTATGAAGAGAACTTTAGATTGGGATAATTTTCATCAATAATTTGTCGTTATTCTGTTTTAGTGATGGAAAAATCACATATTGATAGATTGATAGATCAAAAGATATTTACATAGATAAAGAGACAGATAGATATATAGATAGATAGTTAGATTGATTGATTGATAGAAAGATATATAGATAGACAAATAGATAGACATATAGATAGATATATAGATAGATAGATACAAATAGATATACAGATAGATAAATAGATAAATAGATAAATAGATGGATAGATAGATAGATTGAGAGGTAGATTGATAAAAATATTAATAGACAAAATGATAGACATATATATATACATATTGATATAGTTAGGTAGATACTTAGAGAGAGAGATAGCTAGAAAAATAAATACACATATAGATAGACAAAGAGATAGATAGATAGATAATCATATAAATAGACAAATAGATAGATAGATAGATAGACAGAGAAATAAAAAGACAGATAGATAGATTTATAGACAGATTGATACACCGAGTGATAGATAGATAGATTGATTGAAAGTTAGATTGATAAATAGAAAGATAGACATATTCATAGATAGATAGGTAGACATATAGATAGAAAGATAGATAAATTATTTGATTGATAGATAGATAGACACATTGATAGGAATATTGATATAAAGATTGATAGATTTATGGATAGATTAATAGAGAGATAGATAGATGGAAGGATAAATAGGTAGATAGATAGTCATATATATATAGAAAGATAGATAGATAGATAGACAAATAGATAGATCGATATATGGATAGATAGACAGACATAAAGGTAGGTAGGTAGATAGATAGAAAAACATATAAATAGACATAAATATATATTAGATAGAGAAATAAATAGACAGGCAGATATATAGATATATAGATAGACAAATTGAAACATAGAAAGATAGCTAGATAAATCAACATATAGATACACCAATAGATTACCAGATACATAAATAGATAAATAAATAGATAGACAGATAGATAGTTAGTTATTTAGACAGATAGATAAATAAATATATAGACAAATATATAGATATATTGAAAGACATATAGCTATATAGATAGATAGATAGATACATAGATAGATAGAGAGATAAATAAATAGATAGACAAAATTATTGATAGTTAGATAGATTGATAGATAGACATATTGATAGATAGATTGATAGATAGATTGATAGGCAGATAGATAGTTGATAGATAGATAGATTAAGAGAAAGATAGATACACATTGATAGACAGATAAATATACAAATAAATAAAGAGATAGATAGACACATAGATACTGAGATTGATAGATAGACAAATAAAAGATAGAAATATAGAAAGAAACAAAGATAAATAGATGACATATAGATAGACAAATAGATTTGTAGATAGATAGATAGGTTGATAGACAAATAGATAGATAGAAAGATAGATAGAAAGATATATAGACATATAGAGAGATAGAGCGATAGACAGATAGTGAGACAAATAGATAGATTGATAGATAGACAGACAGAGAGACAAATAGATAGATAGATTGATATACAGATAGATAGACTGATAGATAGATAGATATATAGATAGACAGATAGATAGAAAAATAGATAGATAGATAGATAGATTGATCGATTGATATATATACAAATAGATAGAAAGATAGATAGACAGACTGATTGATTGATTGATTGACAAATAGATAGATTGATTGATAGACAAATAGATAGATAGATAGACATATAAAATGATAGATAGATAGATAGATATAAAGTCTGACAGATAGATTGACGAATAAATAGACCAATAGATATACCAGAAAGATAGATAGACAGACAGATTGATTGATTGATTGATAGACAAATTTATTGAAAGATTGATAGGTAGATAGATAGACTGATAGATAAACTAATTCTTAGATAGATAAGTAGATAGATATATAGGACATAGATAGATAGATAGGTAGAAATATTGATAGACTGATAGATAGATTGATAAAAAGATTGATATACAGAATGATAGATAGTTTGATAGACAGATTTATAGATAGATTTATAGACTCGGATAGATCGATAGATAGATTGATAGACTCTGATAGATCGATAGATAGATTGATTGATTGACAAATATATATATATATATATATATATATATATATATATAAATACATACATAGAGATATAAACAAATATATAGAGAGATAGAGATCACTAAAAGAAAAATCACAAATAGCTTGTAAAAATTTACTAGCTAAATGGAGTTTTTCTGTAACTAAAGTGGTATAATGATGGATTAACAACAAAACCTTTCCCAATCTAAAGTAGAAGTGTCAAATGAGTCGTGGTGGGCCGGCTCGACATGGTTTTTATAGGCCCATCCGTGCTACCATGCCAGGCTAGGCACGTCTATTGTAACGTGCCTTGCTTGGCACTGCACGGTATATTCATGCAATGCTCGGTATGGCCTGGTTGGCACGACTGGTTTTACGTCGTGCTTGGTCAGGCTTGTACGAGGTGGTTTAAAAAAATTTAAAATTTTTTTTATTTTTTGTTTAGAATTTTTATGTAATTATAAAATATAAATTAGATAATCTATAAAAATATTTAAATTGTAAATTGTAAATTGTAAATATTTGAATAGTTATAAAGTTTATTTTTTTATGTTTTTTGTTTTAATTATGTTTTAATTACATTATAATATATTAGAATTATATTTTAGAATTTTTAAAGAAATTATTAAAAATAAAATAAAACAAACACAAAATTTATTTAACAAAAATAACAAAGTCACACGCTCAAAGCCAATAGCCAAATGGCCAAACTAAACCAAATATAATGTAATTAAAAATAAGAACAAAACATCAAAATCAAAAATCAGAATCAAGGATAACTCATAATGAAAAGCATAACTGTAACAAAAGTGTAGCTGTCGACATGACGCAATCCAGAAATCATCAATCATCAAGCATCAAGTAGCACCCTCATCAATCATCCATTCTCATATCATTATCATCTTCAACCTCAATATCAATATCACTATCACATGGATCATCATCAGCAATCAACTCCCACGTAGAGGTGTCAAACGGGCCGGCCCAGCACGGCACGGCCCGTTTTTCACGTGCCCAGCCGTGCTGGCGTGCCGTGCCGGGCACGGCACGGTCACTGTACCGTGCCGTGCCCGGCACGGCACGGTTTTTAAAATTCGGGCACGGTACGGCCCGTGGGCACGGCAAGGCCGTGCCGTGCCGTGCCGGCCCGCTCGGGCACGGGCGCACGGCAAGGCAGGGCAGGCGGGGCGGGGCGGGTCGGGTCTGTTTGGACCCGACCCGCGGTCTTTTTACCGAAGGCGGGGCCCGGTTGGGTCACGAGTCACGACTCAGTGAGTCGTGACCGTGAGTCGTGACTCGTGACTCGTGAGTCGCGACTCACGAGTCACGACTCAGGCACGCGGGCCGACGTGCCTGAGTCGTGCCGGGCACGGCCCGGCACGTGGTTCGTGCGGACGGGCCCGGCACGAGCCCGGGCACGTTTTTTTTTCGTGCCGGGCCGGCCCAGGCACGGCCGAACCGTGCCCTGCCTCGTGCCGGGCCGGGCCGGCCCGGCCCGTTTGACACCTCTACTCCCACGCATTCGTTGTAGTCCCACTCCCAATCCCACCACGATCCTTGATGCTAAACATCAAATCCTTTCAATTCTTCATTTATACTAAAGCCTCAACAATATCTTGACATAATCTTCATCTCCTATCGAAAATCATATTCACTGCAATAGAAAAAGTAGGCTCCAATGCTACGCTCAACATCAGAGAAGTCAATAGATCCCGTGCTATCTTAGATAGCACGGGAAGACTCATATGATTTCCACCACTGTAATATATCAAGATTCTTGGTATCAGAATGTGATAGAATTGAGCAGTAATCGGTATCTAAGTACCGAGACAGCTCGCTCCTATTTGACGGTCCACCCTGTCGTTTCTCCCTGGCTAACTAAATGGAAAAATCATCATCTCCGAATATGGTATCAATATCCATACTCACAACCTTACTACTATTATCACCATACGTAGTATCATAGTATGTGAAAAGGTCAATCAACTTCTCGTGAATGAACCCTTCAGGCAAGTCTTCCAAGTTCATGCACGAGGAAATATAAGTCAAAATATTATCTATCTCTTCCACCTTAACCCTAAGGTTCATGCATGTAGAGAGACAATAAAGAGATGGAATGGTAAACAATACTTAAAATACTTGGTTTCCATCTCGGTAACCATATGGCTAAGTTTTGGATCAGCACGATACTTCCTAAACATGCTACTAATGTTGTATATGCACCTGAGTGCAATGCAAGTCATGAGAGTATAAACCAACGAACACATGTTCATGTCATAAAAATTCTTCAGGGATTTCATTAATTTAATTCCTAAAGCTCAGTTAGTGTCGTCAATAAAAAGTTCATCACTCTTACTATTGACGTAGTCGGATATCACGTGTTTGTATCCAACACATGACACCAACATTATGAATGTGTAATTCAAATAATTTCTCACATCCGATTAGAATTTCTTCTTCTTAAGATTCACAGACAAACATAGACTACCGAGCTCCAATTATTTGCGAGGCGTACAAATATATTTTAGTGAGTTACATATGTTTTCCAAAGCGAGGAAACACACCTTCATCCCTACATGTAGAATCATGTTAACCATGTGACACATGCATTAGACGTGGAAAATCTCTCTTAATGGTCTGTATCTAATATTCCTAATAAAGATGTTAATCACTACTCTATTATTAGATGCATTATTGATTGTGATACTAAAAATTTTATTTTGAATTTTATATTCTATAAAGATTTTTATCATACACTCAAAAATAGCAGGCCCATCATAAGGATGGAGAATCTGAGAATCCTAAAATTTTTTTATTCACGTCATCTAGAATCTACATAGTGGGCGGTGAGACAAGCATAAGATGTATCATTCTACTATATACCACTCTACTATATACCATAAATTCATTAATTATTAACTATTTTTCTAACTTATAATATTTTAGTATGTCGTTCCAAGATGTGGACCTAGGAAACGTATGATAAGCAAGCTCAAAATATGTCTGCATGATGCTCACTATCCTTGGATCTTCCAAAAATTTGATTGGAAGATCCATTAATGTGATAAGTTTAGTCATGCCTTCCCAACCCAACTCGCTATGGCATATAAAGGGGATAAACTTTGAGACTGGATTATATCCAGTCTCAAAAAATATAGAGCTAAGTTGGGTTTGTCTAGGATCTAATGCACAAAGTGTTTTGGTGCATACTTTGGCATGCCTTTTAAGATGTCCAATCCCAAACGCACTCTTACAAGTTAAAATTTTTTCACAATATTTGCACAGTGTCATTTATTCTTCCTCACCCCTAATATTTTTTTATTTTATTATATTAAAATGAGTCCAAACTATAAAAGTCCTCCTTGTTTTTTGTTTTTTAGTTATTTAGGCTGAGACGACCAGAGAAACCAAAGTTTCAGCAACCTCGGACTTTTGTGTAAGATTTTAATATTCTAAATATAAATTAATTTTATAAGTATTAGTATTTATCATTTTTTTGGGTTTTTAGACTAGAGGATAGCTTAAAGAGTAGAGAGAGAAAAAAAATAGAAATACCCATAAATTAGTGTAAAGAAAAAGCACATGAACCAAAAATCTAACTTCTAAAGACCAATGCAAACACCAATTAAAGACGAGCCTGAGTTGCGAGTCCCGAATAGCCGATCCGAAATCCCGAGAGAGAGAATTTTAGGAGAGAGGTTTGAGAGAGAGAGGATGTGAGATTTTATGTTTTTGAAAAACATAAAAATTAGAGAGGGGGTGGGGAGCTTTTATAGAAAAAAATTTAGAATTTTTTTTAAAAAAAGTTTTTTTTTGAATTTTTTAATAATTTTTTTGGGGCAGAATCATGTGAGTCATTTAATTCTGCCCCATAGCCATTGGAGGAAAAATCCAACTACTAAATTTGAAATAATCTTTTTTAAATATTTGAATTGTTGGCCGTAAGCCCGTAATAGGCCTTTGGGGTTGGGGTTGGTTCAGATTTGGACCCGCCCGACGGGCAAAGCTAGCCGAGCCATGAAAGGGTGACAGTGGAATTAAGGGACGCTGTGAATCCATACTTTTTAAAAAAAAGTAGGGTTTTGGCATCGCCCGAACCGGGCAGAACCGTGCCAAACCCGGTGGATTTTGGGCCAGAGGCCCATGCCGGGCCTAATCTCACAGAACCATGTCGGGCCAACCACGACATGGTATACTCGCTGCTTCTTATGGTGTCCAAATAGATAGAATCATAGTCAATGTTGAGAATTAGTTATCACACATTCCTCCATTAATTTTTGTGATAAAATAGTTAAAAATACTATTATAGATATAAATAAAATTGTTTTATATTTTGCATTCCAAACAACTTTCAAAATTTACTGTGGTACTATTATATTTTATTAATATAACAGATTCTTACAACAATCATCTGAGACTTGTTATCAACAAACTGACCATCTACTTTCTTCACATGCATCTTTCTGAAAATCTCATAAAAATTCGGATTTCAACCCAATTATCCAGCCTAGAGTATGTATTTATAAAGTCATAAAATAACAAATTATAAAAAATTTAACAAAATTAATAAAACCATGCACTGATTAAATTTATTTAGACTATTAGGACAACCACTAAATATATAAATATTAACAATTTTAAAATTATACTAAATCTCGAGCATGCTCAATGCTCGACTTTGACCCTCCTGTGTGGCTAGACATTCCTGTACCTAGTCCGGCTACCTCAGTTCGTTAATTTTTACTGGTAATCTGTGATTTTTTTAACATCTAGCGCCTCCCAATACTTAAGCCACTCGGACCAGTCATCCTTGGATATAAATTTAGCCATTTCTTTTATATTCTTCAATTTATGGACAAAATCAGAATATCATTCAACAGCTTTGCTCTCTGATAATGACTTTATCTTTCCATCAAATTTGAGTGTGCATGTGCATTTATTCTATATATAGAAATATCACAAAAAATTTATATTATTAACAAGGACATAATTATTTGTTGCTTGAATAAAAACCAACATAATAGTCAACTAAGTAGATACGTAATTTTCAATGCTTTTGTTTCATTATTTTTACTAGAGGTCATTAAAATTAGACTCTTTTGTCGATTCAGAAACTTTATTCCATGATAATGCTTTAGAATCAACAATTTTCTTGGAAGACTTTATAATTATAGCCTAACACTTGTGAGATAGAATAAAACTATACAAATAAATACATAACATTGAAAAAAAAGCAAATCATAACTATATATAAAAAAATTACTAACAGGATCATCATATTATTTTATTCTAGTAATATTTAAATATTTCTTATACCACTCATCCACAATCTCAATTACTAATTTAACACTGAATGCAGAAGAATGCACAACATTTGATGATGTCGATAATTTTATAAATGGGGTAACTATCGGTGTAAAATGTAGTGTAGAAGATGGTGATGGATCAAAAGTATTTGTAGGAAGGACAATGGGTGGTGGGCTTATATCTGATAAAGGTGATAGTAAAGGTGTCGATGATGGTGATGGTGATAGAAATGGAGATGATGTTTGAGATGTTTAAGTCTGGATATGGTGGGTATGAGATGGTAATAAATTTGTAACATGGTATAAAATACTAGATATATTTGGTCCATTATACGTCTTGTCCACCTCCACCATGGCCACATCCTTTACATGCCATCTATTATACAAAAAATAAAAACATAGAACAAATAATATAGATATGATTAACAACCATGCATTTTAAAATAAAACACACCAATAGATTTCAACAAAATATAGAAAGTTTTTAATAGTTTAATATTATAATACAATTATACCAATTTAATTATCTGCATAATTATCATTCTCTAATTGATCTTCTGACATTTCGTCTGATTCTGATGGAAGTTCAAATTCATCTTCTGATAGAAATTGATCATCATCAATTTCTATTAGGCCACCATTTGAGTCACATAAATTTACTAGATCATCATCTACATGCACATGCTCAATATTATTTATGTCATCTTCTTGGAATGCTAGTGCAATAGGTATGTCTGCACTTCTTTGTTGAGAGAGAGAAAGGAGGGAGAGAAAGAGAGAGAAATGGGGAAGAGAGAGAAAGAGAGAAAGGGGGAGAGAGAGAAGGGAGAGAAAAGAGAGGGAGAGAGAAAAACAAACAGCAAAATAGAATTACTGTAAGAAAGAAAATAGCAAGAGAGAGAGAAAGAGAGAGAGTGCGAGTGACACAGAAAGAAAAAGAGGAAGAGAGAGTGACACGGAAAGAATGATAGATGGAGAGAGAGACACATAGAGAATGTAGTGTTAGAATGAGTAAATACAAAAAAGAACAAACATATTTCTTCTATACAAACCTATCATATATTACATCTTTTATCAAACATAAGTTCATATATGAGCCAGAGGCCCAAGGGATGGGATTAGGTAAGAGTACGACACTTATTTCAACAGTATACTATATCGAACCAATGCTATGTGCTTAGATATTGGTGATATTATATCTTTTGCCATTTAATTTCAAGTTAGTGCAACAAATTAGTAATATCCCATTTATAATTATATGTTATTATATAACTAGTATATGTAGCTATAAATAGTTAGATATAGTTAAACATATAGTTATATAGATATATTCATACAAGTAGTTATATGTAGTTATACATAAATATATACAAAGTTATAACCATATATATAGATTTACATATATGTATACATAGTGAATTATATAGTTATATTTAATTATATAGAGTGTTACATAGTTATACAAATATTTATATATAGGTATACACATGTAGTTAAACATAATGTTGTATGTTGTTATACAGTAATTATAAATATAGTTACATGTTAGTCACACATATAGTTATACTTATATTTATACATGCAGGTATATATATTTTATCATATAAATTTATATATACACACATATAGTTATCTATAGGTATAGATATAGTAAAATACATTTTTATATACAAATATATTAAAATGTATATTAAATATATGTTGTTAATTATATATTTAAATATAGTTATGTATAATGTTTTTATAGTTATACAGGTAGTCAAAGACAATTATTTATCATTATATGTTATTATAATTATAGTTATATAGTTAAAAATAGAGTCATATATAGTTAAACATATAGTTATATATAGATATATTCATACAAGTAGTATATGTAGTTATACATAAAATGTATACAAAGTTATAAACAAATATATAGATTTACATATATGTATACATAGTTACAAATACAGTTATATTTAATTATATAGAGTGTTACATAGTAATACATATATTTATATATAGTTATACACATGTAGTTAAACATAATGTTGTATGTTGTTATACATGTAATTATAAATATAATTACATGTGGTTTTACATAAATTTACACATATTGATATACTTATATTTATACATGTAGGTATATAGATTTTTTCTTTTAATTTTATTTATATATACATATAGTTTTGTATATGTATAAATATAGTAAAATACATTTTTATAAACTAATATATAGAAATGTATATTGAATATATGTTGTTATTTATATATTTAAATATAATTATGTATACTATTTTTTTAGTTATACATATAGTCAAAGACAATTATTTATTGTTATATGTTTTTATACCTATAGTATATATAGTTAAAAATAGAGTTATATATAGTTAAACATATAGTTATATATAGATATATTCATACAAGTAGTTATAAGTAGTTATACATAAATGTATACAACATTATAAACAAATATATAGATTTAATTATATGAATACATAGTTACAAATATAGTTATATTTAATTATATAGAGTGTTACATAGTTATACAAATATTAATATATAGTTATTCATATATATATATATATATATATATATGTATATGTAGTTAAAGATGTAATAATACATAACATTTTTATAGTTATACATTTAGTAATATACAATTATATATAGTTATAAATTATTATACATATAGTTTATTTTGTTAGAAATATTGTTATATAGAATTATACATATAGTTATAAATTATTATATAGTTAAAAAAATAGTTTTGTCTAGTAAATAATATAGTTATAAAATTAATTTACAAAATAATAAATATATATATAAATATTTTTATATATAATGGCATATGATTATGTAATTATACAAGTGTTTAAATATAATATTTGTTCTTAAATATTTTTATAAATGTTATTTATATATAATTATATATATGTAACACTTTTATAAATTTTATATTATATATATATCACATTTAAATAAACATTATAAATATTATATATTTATATAAAAATTAATATGTTAATAAATATTGACAAAAATGCATAAACATTTTATATGTTTTATAATTGTTATATATAAAATTATATAAATGGATAGTTTTATGTAAATGTTGTATAGATATTTATAAACATTAATACATATGTATAAATATTTATATATAACATTATAAGTTTTTATAAATATACCAGTGTTTATATATACTGTAATATGTTTATATATATTAAAGTATAGACATTTATATATAGTGTCATATGATTATATAAAAGTATAAAAGTTTATATATAATATTATCTGTTTATAATTTTTTTGGAGACAACAAAAATAGAACTGATAAAAATTAAGTTTGTTTTTTCTTAAGTTTCAGAAGTAAAAAAACATTAAGCATAATTTTTTTAAAGTTACAGAAGTAGAAAATAATATGCAAACAAATTGTATTTGAAATAGATAAAACCTTAAAAATATAAATAGTAAGAGAACAAAGTTTAGACTGACCATTTATTGTTTCATTACTAGTGTAGAGTAAAAATCATATAAGTGATATTAAAATAGAAAAAAAAGAAGGAAAATTGGGGGCAAAAAAATAAAATCCGAATATTCTATAACAACTAAACTCCACCAATGGTAATTAAATTGATAGAGATAGAGATATGTATATAGCATTCTGAAGGAGAAGAGATATGATAATATTACCCGGTAACAAGAAAAGATAGAATTTGCAGGTTGCTCCCTTAGTCTCGTTTCACTTCTCCTCTCTTCGTCGTTGAAAGATAGAAAAAATGATAAGTGCTTAATACTGTAGCATTTTTTGACAAGAAAACTATAAATAGAAAATTGGATGTAAATAAATAAAAAATAAAGATACAAAAATATAAAAGTAAACTAAAATTATAAAAAATAAATAATTAAAAAAAAATGAAATAAATTTTTATTTAACCATAAATGATATTATTTCATTAATAAATAAAATAATAATATATAATAATAAAGTATTTCATATATATATATATATATATATATAATGGTTATAAATTTATAAGAATTCAATTTATTTTTTATTAATATAATAGTAATAATTATAAAGGCATAATATTTGAATCTTTTAGTTATTATAAATTTGAATAATTTAAGTGTTCATTTAATAACCACACTGAGATATTTATTTTTTAAATCATCAAAATTTTTTTGATGTAATTAAAACTTATGTGTATTAATCTTTAAATATCAACTTATTTTTTTTTAATTTTATGAAAAATTTGAATATTTTTTATCATTCAAAAATTTCAAATCTTTTAGTCATTATATTTTTAAAAGATTCTTATAATCATAAAATTATTTTTTTTACTTTTATAATATAAATATTTACTTGTTTATTCATTAATTCATGTATTTTATAAATTTTTATATTTAATCTAATAATTGTTTATTTTAACTTTTTTTAGTATTTATTTTTATTTATGTTTATTTATTAATTAAAATATTTAAAAATTTATTATAATAATATAATAAATTATATAATGTTTTTTAATACAAATATTTAAATATCATAATTAAAAATTTCAAAAAAAAAAATTTGTATAATTTTTAATTAATTTATAAAAAAAATAGTTATTTAGTATAATTTAATTTAAATTTTTAGTCGTATTTATATATTTATTAATTTTTTAATTTATAACATATATTTTTATTATTATATGAAGAGATTGTATTTTAAAGATCACTCATCTATAGATCATGACATACCTTTAATATAAAAAATTAGATAAAATATTAAAATAAATAATGCTTAAAAAAATTAAATCATTAAAGATTACGATGGAAATTATCACTAACCCAAATAGATAGGAAAAAATCCCTAATTAAATGCATATATTTTGAGAAAATAAATATTTAAGGAATAATCGCTTTCAATTATAGATAAAATCATAAAAAAATAAATTTAGATAATTATTTAGTGATGGGTTTTGTCTAGTTCTAATTAGCTAGGGATATTTCATCTCTAATTCCATCGCTAAAGTTCCATCTTTTCTTTGAGCAAATATCGAGGATAATTTTAGCGATGGAAGATTTTCATTTGAACATTTCCATCACTAATCCATCACTAATCAATCACAAAATTTTAATTTATTATAAAATCAAAAATCCGTTGATATACTTTAGCTAATCCCTAGCTAATTATCTAGGAAATTTATGCATAGTTAAATTTGCTTAGCTAAATAGATATTTTTTGTAGTTATCAATGTGTATATCTAAATGTCTAACTATCTATATATCTATCTAAAATATCAATACGATTATATATCTATATATCTATCTGTTTAATTATTTGCATTTATGTAATTATCGAACTATATATCGATCTCTCTTTCTATCTCTCTATCTATCTATCTTTTAGTTTATCTATCATTCTTAATATCTGTCTATCGAGCAATCTATAAATATGTCTATTTATTGGTATATCTATCAGTCTAACTATCTTTCTATCTATCTATTGATCTATCTATCCATTTTTCTATCTATCTACCTATATGTCTATCTATCTTTCTATTTTTCTATCAATCAATCAATCAATCTAATTATCAATCTATCTATCTATCTGAATATATATTTCT
Source organism: Sapria himalayana (assembly GCA_029783825.1). Taxonomy (NCBI): domain Eukaryota; kingdom Viridiplantae; phylum Streptophyta; class Magnoliopsida; order Malpighiales; family Rafflesiaceae; genus Sapria; species Sapria himalayana. Next base: position 90,940 of record JAREIK010000067.1, read on the forward strand.
CTATCTATTTGTCTATCTATTTGACTATCTATCTATCCATATAGCTATCTATCTATCTATATGTCTATCTATCTATCCAACTCTCTATCCATCTAACAATAAGTATATCTGTCTATCTTTCTATCTATCTGTCTATCTATCTATATCTGTCTATCATTTTGTGGATTTATCTATCTGTATATCTATCTTTCTATCTATCTATATATGTCTATCAATCTTTTGGTCTATCTATCTGTCTATTTATGTGTATATCTATCTATCTATCTATATGTCTATATATTTTTCTATCTATGAGTCTATTTACAATCGATATAACTGCCTATCTATCTATTAATCTATCTAAATGTGTGTATATCCATATATCTATCTATTTATTTATGCGTGTGTGTGTGTATATATTATGTATATCTATCTATCTATCTATTTATTTATCTACCTATCTATCCAACTTCCTATCAATCAATCAATCAATCTAATAATTTGTCTATCTATCTATCTATCAACCTCTCTACCTTTCTAAATATTTATATCAATTTGTTTATCTATCTTACTTTTAATCTATTTATCAATCTATCTTTTAATCAATCAATCAATCTTCTCTTATTAATTGTATATAAATTTTTCTATCAATCAATCTATCTATTTATATATCTACCTTCCTATATATATATATATATATATCTGTCTATCTATCTATATGTCCTTCTATTTGTTTAATTGTTTATCTATCTATATATCTATATATCTATCTATTTGTCTGTCTGTCTATCAATCTGTCTATCTTTCTGTCTATCTTTATATCTAACTATCTCTTTATCTATATATCTTTATGTCTATATATTTGTCTATCTAAATTTATATCAATCTATCTATCTATATGTCTATCTATGTATCTATCTATCAATCTATTTGTATATCTATTTATCAATCAATCTATCTATATAATTAATTTTCTTACTATCTATATATCAGTCTATCTATCTATCTATCTATCTATTTTTCTATCTGTCTATCTATCTTTCAATCTATATGTCAATCTATATGTCAATCTATCTATCTTATCTATTTGAATATCTATCTATCTATATTTAAGTCTATCTTTATATGTAACTATCTATTTATCTATCTGCCTATCTATTTGTTTAATTATTTGTCAATCAGTCTATCTATCTATTTGTCTATCTATTTATTTATCTATATATATATCTGTCAAATATATGTCTATTTATCCGTCTATCTATATGTCTATCTATTTGTCTATCTATTTATTTATATATCTATCTACCTATCTATCTGTCTATATTTTTGACAATCAATATGTCAATCTATTAGTTTATCTATCTATCTATCTTTATGTCTATCTATCTATCAAATATTCTATATATATATATCTTCTTATCTATTTATATGTTAATCTATATGTCTATGTATCTTTCTATCAAACTTTCTATCTATATGTCTGTTCATTTCTCTTTGAATTAGTCTATCAATATGACTATCAATCTATCTATCAGAGTATGTGTCTATTTATTTGTTAATCTATCTGTATATCTTTATATCTAATGATCTATTAGTCTATCTTTCAATCAATCAATCAATCTATCTGTCTATGTTTGTGTGTGTGCATATCTCACTATCTGTCTATCTATCTATTTATCTATTTGTCTATCTCTCTCTCAATCAATCAATCAATCAATCAATATGTTCATTTATTTGTCTATATATTAATCTATCTTTCTATCTATTTATTTGTCTATTTATCTGTCCATCTATCTATCTATTTTTCTAATAATTTATCAAACTATCTGTCTATGTATCTGTCTATCTATCTATCTATATGTTTATTTATCTATCTATCTATCTATTTATCAAGATGTTTTTTTATATATCTATCTATATTTTATTTATCTATTTATCTATTTATCTATATATTTGTCTATTAATCTATGTATCTATTTGTCTTTCAATTTTTCTATCAATCTATCTATCAATCAATTTATGAATCTCTCTATGAATCTATATATTAATATATGTATCAATCTTTCTACAAATCTATCTATTGATTTTTTTATCAATCAATCTGTCAATCTGTGTGTGTGTGTGTGTGTGTGTCTATCTATCTCTTTATCTATCGATCAATCAATCTATCAAAATGTCTATCAATAGGTCGAGTAATCTGTCTATAAATCTATCTATATGTATATCTATTTATCTATCTATCTGTCTATCTATCTATCAATTAATCAATCAATCAGTCAGTCTATTTTAATGTCTATCAATCAGTTTGTCTGTCTATTTATCCATCTTTCTATCTATCAGTCTATTTGTCAAACTATCTATCAGCCTATCTATTTGGCTATCTATCTATCTAACAATCTATTTATCTATCTATATATCAATATATATCTTTGTTTGTCTATATGACTATCTATTTGTTTCTTTATTTGTCTATCTAACTATTTGTTTATCTATATGTCAATTTTTCTATATAAATATTAATATATCTATTTTCTATGTGCTTGACAATAAGTTTGTATATATTTTTATCTATATGTCTGTCTATCTGTTTGTCTATCATTCTATCTATCAATGAATCTATCTATATATCTGTTTATCTATCTATCTATCTATCTGTCTATCTTCCTGTTTATCTTTCTATTTATCTATTTATCTATCTGTCTGTCTATCTTTTTGTTTATATGTCTATCTTTTTGTTTGTCTATCTGTTCATCTATCATTCTCTCTAACTATCTATCTGTCTATCAATTTATCTATTTATCGGTCTATCTATCTATCTATCAAACTATCTGTCTATCTTTCTATATATTTGAATATCTATTTGTCTATCTCTATATCTATCTATCTATCTATATATCTATGAGTTTATATATTTGTTTATCTATCTATTTATCTATCTGTCTATCTATTTGTGTGTGTATCTGTCTATCTATATGTTTATCTATTTGTTTGTCTATCTTTTTGTCTATCAATGTATTTATCTATCTTTCTATCTGTCTATCTATCTCTTTTTCTATCTTTTATATATTTGTCTATCTATCTGTCTATTTATCTATCTTTCTATGTGTCTATCTATCTATCTATTTGTCTATATATCTATCTATTTATTAATAAATTAATCTTTCTTTTTATTTAACTAACTATATGAATATCTATCTGTCTATCTATCTATATATCTATCTTTTAATTTTCTATCTATTTGTAAATCTCTCTATCTATCTAAATGACTATATATATGTCTATCTATCTATAAATCTATTTATCAATCTATCCCTCAAATTTTTTATCAATCTCTTTATCAAGTTGTCTATCAATCTAACTATCAATCTATCTATCATTTAAACATTAAATCTATCTTTCAATCTAATTATCTATCTGACTATCTATCAATCCATATACTAATCTATCTTTATATTTTTCCATCGATTTGTCTATTGATCTATTTATTTATCTATCTATCTGTTTGTCTAACTATCTATCTATCTATTTGTCTATCAATCTATCTATCTATATTTCTTTATTTCTTTCTTTCTATTTATCTTTATATCTATTTGTCTATCTATTTATCTATCCATCTATTAGTCTATCTATTAGTCTATTTTTCTATCTATCTAGCTATCAATCAATTTATAAATTTATCTAATTAACTATTTGTTATTAATGAATCAAACATTCTATCTGTCTATCTATCTATTAATCAATCAAACAATATATCTATTTATCTAACTATCTGTCTGCCTATCTGTCTGCCAATCTATCTATCTGTCTATTTATTAATCAATCTATCAATCAATCTATGAATCTTTATATTAATCTATCTATCAATCTGTCTGTCAATCTATCTATCAACTATCTATCAATATTTCTACCGATCTATCTATTTATTCGTTTATCAATATATCTATAAATATGTGTATCTTTATATCTATCTGTATATCTTTCTATCTATCTATCAATTAGTGTATCAATCTATCAAATAATCTATCGATCAATTTGTCTATTAATCTATCTATCAATCTATCTATCAAAATGTCTATCATTATCTCTATTAATTTGTCTATCAATATACTTATCTATATGTATAATTATTTGTAGATCTATCTATCTTTCTATCTATCTATCAATCGATCTATCTATCTATCAGTAAATATGTCTATTTAAATAAATATCTAACAATCTATATATCTATCTATTTGTCTTTATATCTATCTATTTAAATATCAATTAGTCAGTCAGTATGTCTAGCAATATGTATTTCTATCTATATATCTATCTATATTTCTATCAATCTATATGTCTAACAATCTATTAGTCTATCTATCTGTTTATCTATCTATCTAACTATCTATCTATCTATTTGACTATCTATTTGTCTATATATCTTTATGTCTATCTATCTTTCTAAATGTCTATCTATCTAATTATCTATCTATCTATATAAATGTTTGTCTATCTATTTATCTATATCTCTTTCTATCTGTCAATATATCTGTCCATATATATATATATATATATCTATATATATCTATTTTTATATCTATTTGTATATCTACCTGTCTATCTATCTATCTATTTGTCTATGTATATGTCTATATATCTATTTATCTATTTATTTATTTATTTATCTATATATCTATCTATATGTTTATCTTTTTGTTTTTCTGTTAGCCTTTTAGTATGTCTATTTGTCTATCTATCTGTATGTATATCTATCTATCTATCTATTTGACTATCTATTTGTTTATATATCTACCTATCTATCTATCTATATGTCTATATGTTTATTTATTTATCTATCTATCTATTTATTTATATTTCTGTATATCCATCTATTTATCTATGTGGATATCTATCTATCTATATGTCTATCTATCTTCCTGTCTATCTATTTGTCTATTCTTCTATTTATCTATCTTTCTAACTACCAATCTATTTGTCTATCAATCTATTTTTCTATTTGTGTATTCATTTGTCTAACTATATGTCTATCAATATCTCTATCTATCTATCTATTTATCAATCAATCTATCTATCTATATATATATATATATATATATATATATATATATATATATATGTATGTATATATATATTTATTTTTTTATATATCTATCTATTTATATTTGTGTTTTTCTACCTATCTATCTATCTATGTATCTATCTATATATATATCTATCTACTTATCTATCTATATATAAATATTATTATTATATATATATATATATATCTATCTATCTATGGATCTATCTATTTGTATATATATCTATCATGTTTATATGTATATCTATCAAGTTGTATATATTTCTAAATATTTATACATCCATATATCTATCTATCTGTTTGTCTATCTTTAAATCAGTCTATCTATTATCTGACTATATGTCTGTCTGTCTAGTTGTTTATTAATGTGTGTGTGTGTGTGTGTATATATATATATATATATATATATATATATATATATATATATCTATATAATTATCTATCTATGTATCTATATATCTAATTATACATATGTCTATCTTTTTATCTATTTAATTATCTATTTGTCTATATGTTGATCCCTCTATCTATCTTTTTTTCTATATTTCTATCTATCTATGGATTAATCAATCATTCTTTCTTTCTAATTCTCCATCTACTTATCAATCGATCTATCTATCTAAATTTCTTTCAATCTTTCTATTTATCTATCAGATTATATTTTTATCTATCGATTTATAGAACTAACTATTAATTATCCATCTATATATCTAACTATCTTTCTGTCTGTCTATCTATCTATCTACTCTCTATCTATCTATCTATCTATGTGTCTATCTATCTATTAATCTATCTATCTATCTATCTATCTACTTTCTATCTATTTGAATATATATCTATCTATCTGTCTATCTGTCTGTCTGCATGTCTATCCATCTATCTACCTATCTATTTATCAACTTATCTACCTATCTATTTGGATATCAATCTATCAGTCTAATATTCTATATGTCTATCTATCAATATATTAATCAATCTATGTATCAATCTATATATCTTTCTTTGTTCTATCTTTATATCCATATTTCTTTTTTTATATCTATATTTCTATTTATATATTTATCTAACTTTCAATATTTTAACTATCTATCTATCAATCTATTATCTATCTATCTATATTGCTATCTATATATCTATGTACCTATTTATAAATCTATCTATCTATATTTCTATCTATCTATTTATCTATCTAATTATCGATTTATCTATCTATTTATATAATTATCTATCTATCAAAAAATATATTTATCTATATGTCTATCTATCTATCAATATATCTATATATCTATATATCTATCTATCTCTTTTTCTAACTAACTAACTATCTATCTATCTATCTATCTATATATCTTGCTATCCACCTATCATTTTATCTATCTATTTATCTATCTATCTAATTATCTAACTATCTACCTATATTGCTATCTATTTATCTATCAAACTATCTGTCTATTTCTAGTTATATTTGTCTATCTAGTTGCCTATATATCTATCTATCTCTTTATCTATCGATCTATCTAGTTATCTATCCATCTATCTAAAATATATCTATTTATCTTTCTATCTATCTATATTTACTATCTATCTATCTTTCTTTCTTTCTTTATCTCTTTCTTTATTTATTTCTATCTATATATCTATCTTTCTATCTATCAATCTACTTGTATATCTATTTAGCTATTAATTTATCTATCTATATATTTATCTATCTATCTAACTATCTAACTAACTATCTGTCTGTCTATCTATCTATCTGTCTGTCATCTATCTTATATATATATATATATATATATATATATATATATATATATATATATATTTATCTATCTATGTATATTTCTATATATAATATCTATACATATATCTATCTTTATATCTATTTCTATCTATCTACCTATCTCCCTATCTATCAATCTATCTATTTATCTATTTGTCTGTGTCTATCTGTCTATCTATCTATATATTTGTCTATTTATTTGTCTTTCTTTATATATATCTATCTTTCTATCTATCTATTTGTATGTATCTTTCTATCTATATATATGTCTACCTATATATATATATACATATATCTCTCTCTTTCTCTATCTATCTATCTATCTCTCTCTTTCTAAATATCTTTCTATCAATCTATCTAGTTATCAATCAATATATTTATTTATCTATCTTGCTATATATTTATCTATCTTCTTATCTAGTTATCTATCTATCTACCTATATATCTATAAACCAATCTAGATTTATACCTATCTATCTATCTATCTATCTATATATCTATCTGTCTAACTAATTAACTATATATATGTATGTTTATCTATATTGTTGTATAAATCTCAACCTACCTACCTATCTATCTGTCTAATTGTCTCTATGTCTTGCTATCTAGTTGTCTATCTTATATATATATATCTGTCTATTTGTAGGTCTATCTACTTGTCTATCTATTTATATATCGATCTATCTATCTATCGATCTATCTATATATTTATATATCTATTTATCTAACTATATATATATATATCTATTTATCTAATATGTAATTATCTATCTATGTATCTATCTATCTACCTGTCTGTCTGTCTATCTACTATATATATATATGTTTATTTCTATATATCTATCTATACATATATCTATATTTCTATCTATATCTATCTATCTATCTACCTACCTATCTTTCTATCTATAAATCTATCTATTTTTCTATCTGTCTATATGTCTATCTCTCTATCTATCTATATGTTTGTCTATTTATTTGTTCTTTATATCTATCTATCTTCCTCTATCTATCTTTTTGTATGCCTATCTATCTAATTATATATATCTCTACATATATATATATCTTTTTTACTATCTATCTATCTATCTATTTCTCTATCTCTCTATCTAAATATCTTTCTATCGATCTATTTATTTATCAATCTATCTATGTATCTATCTTGCTATCTATTTATCTATCTTCTTATCTATTTATATATCTATCTACCTATATATCTATAAACCTATCTACATTTCTACTTACCTACCTATCTATCTATTTACCTATCTGTCTATCTGTCTATCTATCTATCTATATGTTTATCTATATAGTTGTATAACTCTCAACCTATCTATCTGTCTATCTGTCTATTTGTCTATCTATCTATCTATCTAGTTGTCTATCTAATATGTATACATATATATTTTTATCTATCTGTCTATTTGTATGTTTATCTACTTGTCTATCTATTTATATATCTATCTATCGATCTATCTATATATCTATATATCTATATATCTATCTTTCTAAATATATATATATATATATCTATCTATTTATCTATCAAATATGTAATTATGTATATTTCTTTCTTTGTTTCTATATATCTATCTACTTATTTATCTAATTATTCAACTATCTATCTATCTATCTATTTGTCTATCTATCTATATATCTGTTTGTCTATCTATCTATCTATCTATATGTTTATTTATCTATCTATCATTCTATCAATCAATCTATTTATCTTTGTATCTATATCACTTTCTAGCAATCAATCTATCCATATTTCTATCTGTCTAGATCTCTATATGACTTTCTATCTAGTTGTTTATATATATATATATATGTATGTATCTTTGTCTCTATCTAATTATGGTACTATCTATCTATCTATCTATCTGTCTGTCTATACACACACACACACACACACGCACACACACATATATATAATCTTTCTATCTATTTCTATCTATTAATCTATCAATATTTCTATCTATCTATCTATCTATCTATTTTTATATCTATCTATCTTTCTTTCTTTCTTTCAATCTATTTATATATCTATCTATATGACTATTTATTTATCTACATATATATATATATATATATATATATCTATCTATCTACCTATCTATCTATTGTGCATCTGTCTATCTAACCACGTGTCTATATATCTATTTGTCTATTTGTTTATCTAACTATCTATCTATTTTTCTATTTGTATATCATTATAACTGTCTATATGTCTATCTATCTATCTATCTATCTATCTATCTATGTTTCTATTTATTTATATATCTACCTGTCTATCTATCTAACTATATTTCATTCTATCATTCTTTATGTCTATCTGTCTACCTATTTGTTTATCTCTATATCTATCTCTTTGTTTCTCTATCTATCTATATATCTTTCTATCTATCTTTCTATCTCTTTAATTATCTATCTATTTGTCTTTATATCTATTTATCTATCTATCTAAATATCTTTATATCTATATATTTGAATATATATTATCTATCTATCTATATATATTTATCTATCTATTTGTCTATTTATCTACGTATCTATTTATCTATCTATCTGCCTTTTTGTCTATCTATCTATCTATCTATCTATTTGTCTGTCTGTCTGTCTATATATTTTTCTATCTATCTACATGTATGTCTTTCTATCTATCTATTTATTTATCTTTTTCTATTTATCTATCTATCTATCTATTTATCTTTCAATCTTCTCTTTCTCTATTTATCTATCTATATATCTATTTGTCTATCTATTTATCTGTATATCTAACTAACTAACTAACTATCTATCTATATATATATATATATATATATATATATATATAATTTATTTATTTATTTTTATATTTATCTATATATCTATTTATATACTTATCTATTTAACTATCTGACTAAAAGAAAAAGCCCACGTGGCTAAAGAATAATCTCTATCTCTATAGGATTTTTTCATTGCTAAAATAGAATAACATCAGAATAATGATGAAAATTATCCCAAGCTAAAGTGCTCGTCATAAAATATTAATGAGAAAAAATAATTTTCTACAAATTTTTTAATGATGGAAAAATTTTTTAATTTTTTATTTTCTACAAATTTTCTACAAATTTTTTAATTTTTTAATTTTCTACAAATTAAAATAAAATAAGCTCGTCATAAAAATTTTTTAATTTTTTATTTTCTACAAATTTTCTACAAATTTTTAAATTTTTTAATTTTCTACAAATTAAAATAAAATAAGCACGTCATAAAATTTTTTTAATTTTCTACAAATTTTTTCATTGCTAAAGTGCTCGTCATAAAATAATCTTTCTTGCTAATTTTTATCGTAATTAAGAATAGTAATTAATATTTATTGACTCAATATATATAGATAATTCTCTACCTAAATTAGTGATTAAAAATTCTCTAGCTATTTTTATTCCCAAGCTATTTTCACAATTTATTTTACAAAAAAATTATTATATCTTTTTATATTTTAAAATTAAATTAAATAAAACCATATACTATAAATAATTTTTTATAGTTAACGAAAAGAAAAAGTAGTTCAGAAATTATTTTGATACAATTATTACATAATTAAAACAAAAACATAACATAGGTATATAATTATTTAAAACAAAATTATCATCCTCATCATTAGCTGAAGCATTTGTGCTAGGCTCTCCTGTATGGTTTCTCTGTTGGAACAATGTGTCTTATCTATCTCGTAAAGGCTGCTAACTCTGATTCCATATAGCATTTCTGCTGTTGTTTTGCATCTGATACTGCTCAGAAAAATTATTTTAAACTTCCTCGACAACTTTATTATGAACACTAAAATCATGAATAAAGCCACAAAATTATAAACTAATGAAAGACACACTCTAAACACAAAACAAAAGCAAAAAAATGTGAAGGAAAATAGTACGTAATTTCAAGATGCACTGCATGACCATATCCAACAACTAAAGCATCTACCTCAAGTTTATTTCCCAATCTCAAGAACTTTACTAATACCTTTTCATTATTTTCAAGGGTTGCTGCTGCATATATGAAATAGTTATGAAAAAATAAACAAGAGTGAAAACTAATAAAAGAAATAACAAATCAAAAAACTATTTAAATAATATAGTGTAGACAGAAGAAGTTATTAGAAACAAATAAAAAAATGAGAACTAGTATTCAATGAGAAATCGAATCATGCTATTTTTGCCGGAGACGGGTTCCCAGGTCTGAGTCCACCACCATCTTCTTCCCTTTAGTATTAAGGATCAAGACACTCGCTGGAGCCTCCAAGCATGAGACTCCGACCCCATCAACTAACTCATTTTATTATTCAGAGACACCACACTTGTGTGTCCCATGTTTTCATAATGAAGATGAATATTTCTTCACCATATTAAACAGCTCAAACCTAGCAAAACGAGATGATTTCATCAATTGAATAGATTCATAAAATGACACACATATTGATTATCAACTTGTTTTTTTAAAACAAGAATACTAGCACATGAAAATAATAGACACCCATTGTAAGGTGAACTACAACGGAAAGCAACAAAATCAAATGAGAATTAGCTGAGCAAATAATTGGAGCAAAATGGAAGAAAAAGAAGGGAGCTTTGTCTATCCATCATGCACCCTTGTTGTTGTTGTTGAGCAACTAGCACCATCATTAAAATGACCACCTTAATAAACAAGCAAACTCCAGCAATAAGCACACTACAACAAAAACCATAATCAATGACGCCTAAAAAGCATCATTATATATATATAATGTCGCTTATCGAGAGCATCATCAGCTAGTGTGACATAAAAAGTCTATACATATATTGACATTTTTTTGCAGTGTCGTTGAATCATACATTGACGCTAAAATAAAGCGTCATTTTTATTAACAATGATGCTTTATTTTAGTGTCAAGGTATGATTCAATGACATTGCAAAAAAACATCATTATATGTGGTAGCTATCGTAAATTTTTTTTAATACTATGACGCTTAGAAAAAGCGTCAAAGAAGATTATAATTTAAATAAATTGAAATTTAATAATTATTGTAAATATATTTTCACCTGTTATTGTAATACTGCATGCACATAAGAACAACATTCTTTACAATCCATAACAAGAATACAGTTTTCAAGTACAATGGGGAACTCAGACTTCTTACAAATCAAAAAAAAATATAACACAATTTCAACATTCATTTCTTAAATTTAATTCAAATTTTCTGATATATGCAACCCAATTGTGCCTAAACTCCATAAAACTAGTTCCTACTAGCCTGACAAAGTTGAGAGTTAATTTCCAAATAAGGTAACCTACATACAAATAGATGAACAATAAATACTTACACTTGCAGAAATAAATATATTATAGAGAATTGGAAAAAAAAACAAGAATGATAACAACATATCATAAAAATAATTTATATAACAATTGACATATACGATTAAATAAATTTAACAACAACAAAAACAAAGTTAGTAGTAATGGATTAAATATAAAGCTGGAGATTTATCTATTATGACATAAAAGTTGATAAAATTTTTTAAAATACAAAACAATAATAATCAATTTAAAACCTAAAGGTGTGTAGTGAGTTTAAAGAACTCACAAACAACTTGAAAAAACACTACAAAAACCAATTAAATAGCATAAAATGAAAAGGTAAATTACTTGCCATCTTCCCAACACATCAAAAAAACTCGATGAGAAACTATATAATTTAATTTCAAGTTCTATTTGATTACACAAATATAGTAATCCAATCAACATATAGTTTTAGATTCATTAATAAAATATTGGCTGCATTAAAAAAAATTTGTGCCTTGAAATAATTATTGTGTTTTATAAGGGTGAAAAGGTAATTTACACTGTTGTGGTAAAGTAGTGAAGCCAAAAGTTGAAATCACAATCTATTCCATTGTCAATCTACAACAAAAAAATCTATGGTTGACAACATACATAAAAGATAGAATGAAAAACAAAAAAATTCTAATTACTTATTCAAGTTTTGAATATTTAATTGAAAGTAAGAAGTAATAACTATGATCTCATTAAAAAAAATACATTTATAATCACAATAGTGCATGGACCATTCCAAAGTAGGAAGATCTCCTAACTTGACCAAAAAAAAGTTTACCTTTAAACACCTAAGAATCATGCATTCAATATACTAAAGTAATTCAACATATGAAAAATATTGAAATATAATGATTGTGTAAGTTAAATACTAAAATGTCTTCAAATGATTATATCAAACAATTTACCTTTAGTCATAGTTTTGTTCAAAAGAGATATAAATTACGAACCTCATCAAAAGTTAATGTTGTAAATCCCAAAATTTGTTCATCCTTCAATACAAAAAGGTGTCTCCAATGCTTTTCAAACCGAGGAAAGTATTAATTGAGTCACCAACATCACCCATTCAGATCATACTTCATCCAACTCATCTTTGTTATATGTTTCCTTCCCATTAAACTGTTGAAAAGTAAAGTATTATCTTAATCAATAAAATTGGAAAACTAAAAATAATTGATATATTGAGAAACAAAAAATCAACACATACCTTTGATGTTAGACATCCTTGATCAAGAATGATATCTCTCATATATCTCATCACATAGTATCCACATTCAACACTACCTCGTTGCCTTGGGCACTGAATGTAAAATAAAATCAATATATTTATATATGGTGTTACTTGCAAGTCATATTGTAAAAAGTTTAAAATTAAGCAGAAGAAGACACTAAATATTATACTACTCAGTTAATGAGTTATGTACCCCTAGTACAACCCAATTAGGCTCTCTTTTTGATGATATATATTTTTTAAAGTGAAGATTTCTTTGAGCCCTACATTAAGAAAAAAAATTTATGTTGCCAGCAAATGCTTCATTATATAATAAGAAGGAAAAAACTTACATATTAATAATGTCTTTAAGATCATCTGCAGGTTGATGATGCAAGGAATCAAGGTAATAAGCGATCAAAGTCCTTATTTCAAGTACCACCAATACCGAATGACAACTACAAAATTAACATTAGTGTAACAACATATCATTTATAATATGATATATATGCATACTTATAATCTTACTTATGTTAAATAGCTTACCCTGGGTTATATGGAATAAAAACCAAATCTACATTATTTGCATTCATCAACCGATTAGCTATAATCCTTGACCTATTTTTCTTGCTTGCTTCTCTCAATCCAGCTTTGGAAACCAAGGTCGGATTTACAAAAATAAATCACTCTACCTCTTTAGCACCAACTATTTTTTAATGCAAATGCCTGATTAAATTTCACACAATATTTAAAAGTTATAATATTTTAATTTAACTAATATTAAATACAATTCGCATAATGAAAAATTAAAGCATAAATAAGATAGTTAAAATAAATGAAAAACATATTAAATTTTTATCTTATCATAATAGAACAAAAGGCAATTAGATGACACATCTGTTGATGATATAATGATATCCATGTCTTCTTTTATGATAAAGGTCTTAAATGACTATTCAAAAACCTCCTCTATGATTTCTACTACATGTACGATCTCATCCTCAAACAAGCGCCCAACTAATGTAGCAAAGTTCTTGATATCTATGAGATTCTCATCATTTAAACTCAGTGTTCTTTCTTTATTACTCTGTTTCTTAAATTTCTTTGAATCATATCAAACATAAAATATCTTTGTATAAATAAGAATTGTCTTAGATAAACTAGTATTATTATTATTATTAAGAAATATTTTATTTTAAAAAAACCACATACCTGGATGCGAAGAATAGAAGTAATGACAAATTGGGCAGGCCATAAAATTTGATGCCCAATTGCATCTCCAATAGTGGTAATTTGGCTTGGAATAGGTATAGGAAGTAATGGATTTGGATCATAAGAAACATCCACGGCAACAAGGTAGTTATCACCACATTCAAGTACCATAGTTCCAGCTGCGACAACATTTTCTTTTGTCCCTATGGCCAATTGACAATTACTTTCCTGTAAAATTAAACTTTGTTGTTTAGTTATATGCAATCATCTAAAGTTGAAGATTTTCACGTAGAAAAGTATTATTAGACAAAATTGAGTTATCATAACTTAATGAGCTTATTTATATAATTTATCATGCTAACTTATATTGTAACATTACTTCTATATTTTCATATCAACTAGGTAAGTTGATTTGAAAATTATGAGTTTGTGATACCACATTTATATTAAAGAACATAATATTAAATACAACTAACCTTTTTTGCTGCTAGCATTGGTGGAGTGTGGTCTTCTACTCGACGTTTTGGTTGCTCAATACTTTCCGGAAGGACAATATGTTTTTGAAGCATGTTAGAGCTACCAATATCAGATTGAGATGCAGTGGGTACCATCTGAGAGAGTTGGAATAAAATCTTTGCCTCAAACTTTGATTGTCGCTCTTGCGATTCTTTCATAAATTCTCACAAATCACTATCAGCGATAGAATGAAAATAATTTCGTGGAGTATATTCTTTCCTTTAGCTCGTACTCGATCACTATATTCTGGAGTTCCCAATGCTTTTGTAAGTATGTCATTTCCATTTAAACTCAAACTACTTTCTTGTGACTGTTGCAACTTCATATCCTGATACATAATTATATTATAAAATTAAATATCATATTGGTTACAATAAATAAGTTTATACCATAAATGAAATATTTGTTCCATAACTTATACTTACAATCTTCTCCACAACTGGAATGACCACTTCATCATACGTGCCATCTTTTTTAACTATCGCTTTCTTCCATAATACACTTCTATCAATGAGTGAAGTAAAGCTGATTTCTATCGACTTTTACAATATTACAATGTAATATAATGAGTCTCTAGGCAAATTCAACATAAAATAAAAAGTAAAGTAACAACATATTTAACTTACCATCTCTGTTTCATGACCAGCATATCCCTTCCTAATAAGATGATGATTATAAATATGTTTTTTCCTTCTTTCCTTTTGAACTTCTCTAAACTCCTACAAATTTTAATTTATATTAAGTAAAGAAAAATTGAGAAAATTCCATGAAAATAATTAGAAATATACATGAAATCTTTGAGTCACTCTTTCTTTGACAAAAATTGTTCAATCTTCATCTTCAATAAAATTGTATTCAGATGGTGGGCTTTTTAAGAAGCTCGAGTAGGTGTTTGAATGGAATGATATACTTTGTGTCAACATGTTCTTGAAAGATCTAAAGCACCTACCAATTGTTTTCATACAATTCCTTCTACTTTTACAATCCAATATAAATGCAGCCTAGAAGTAATGAACATAGTTATAAGTTGTTAAAAAAATTTGCAAATAAAATTAGAAAACGTTAAAAATATAAAAAATAAATACAAGTTTACCTCAATGGAGTCCCACAATTTATTCTTCAATTGCTTGGGTACATGGTGCCAAGTGCTATATCTAATTGGGACCATGGTATGTGCCAATACCCCTAAATAACTTATGAGATGCACCGCAGCTTGTCCGACATAAACACCATCGACATTATACTGAACTGAAAGTTTAATTCCTTTGCTCCTATTCTTGATACTCATTGGCTTTATTGTTATCCCTCTACATATATTTCTTGTAGTAGCTTTATCTAGTTGATCCATCTCCATACCTATCAAAATAATAATAATAATGTTAAAAAAGAAGTACAAAGAAATAAAAAAATATTTAAAAGGAAAAAATATAACTAATTAAAGGCATTACCTAATCAGTTATTTTGCACACAACATAATAATGTCAGTTTTTAGAATATTCTCAACCCGCCATTAACTAAAATTGAAAGAATAACATTCATCTAATAACAAAGACGAATAACTTAATTAGTCTGCATACATTTAAAAAACAAAAAAAATTTAGAAGCATATCAATTCACAAAGCCATAACAAGGATAAAAATTGAAATCATTTATGATTTTTTCTCGACCATAATTCCCTCGCAATCATCCCAATTACAAATTTTATCATATTCATCAAATGCATCAAATAATTCAACTTGTGGCAAAGAATATATGACTGGATTATGTTCAATAGAAATTTCCATGGGATCATCATCATTTGCTCTTTTTGTGAAATCTTCTTGAGGAGTTGACAAAACAATTAACCATCTTGGATTAAGCTCATCTTGTACATAGAAGACTTTCTTAGCCTAGGAGGCTAATATGAACGGATCTGACTTATGAGCCAATCTGCTAAAGTCAACTAAGGTAAATCCAAGATCATCGATCTTGATTCCATTCTTATTATCAACCCAATCATACTTGAAGACTATAATTCTGAACATAGTATAATCCAGGTCCCAAATCTCTATAATAACCCCATAAAAACAAAGTTCCCCGAAAATAGGATTTTTATCCTTAGCACTAGCAATTTACATTTTCATTGATACAATACTAACTCCGCTATTTTGGGTTGCTAGTAAATCATCACGCTCCTTGGTATTATATTGACACCCATTTATGATATAACCATTATGCTTCATCACATAAAGGCTTGGACCATTAGCTATCCATTTAAGGGTTTCAGATACAGGTTGATTATTTCCCATTGCAACTTCAACCTATAGAAATAAGATAATGATATAATTTATAAGGTGACCAATAATGAAAACGAAAAGGAAAATTTAATAAACCATTTTTGCACCTTTTTTCGTAACCAAAAGGTAAAAGTACGAGCATGCTCATCCTGTAATCACTTTTGCCTTTTTGATTGACATGGATGTATCACTTTCAGCCATTGCATGTGCTCTCTATGAGGTCATGTATAAAAATTAAATAATTAGAATAATATATAATACGTACAACAAATAAAGAAACAAAAAATAAGTGGTGCTTACTCAATAAATGGTTGGATAATTGATGTATTTTCCAACACATAATGATGTGCTTGTACCATAAATTGGATTCGGCCTTCATAGTAAGACCTCCAAATATTGGTGCCCCGACTGCGTGGTCAATGTTTGAACTATTAGGAATTCCAATTGCTTCCACATTTGATAAATACTCAGTACAAAACTTGATTCCTTCTTCTGCAATATAGCATCCAGCAATACAACCGTCAGGTCTAGTATGATTTCGTACATAGCCTTTTAACACTTTCATAAACCTTTCAAATGGGTACATCCACCTAAAGTAAACCGGTCCACAAAGTCTCACTTCTCTTACAAGATGTACAGTAAGATGCACCAAGATATCAAAGAAAGAAGGTGAGAAGTACTTTTCAAACAAGCATAAATGAACATCAAACAGCTAGATAGTCTATCATTAGCATTAAAAAAGGAACAAACACCTTAACCAGGGCTACAAAAATAATCTGTTTGTTCGAAATTGTGTTGAACTTGGAAACACAAGGCAGAAGGAATTTGTAACTAGATTTTATAGGATGAAAGTTCAACACACACACACACACACATGGATACATACATACATGGATACATGCATACATATATGACCTCCTTTTTATCTTCCCTCTAAAAGTATCTACATAAAGTAGAGCATAAACACCCATTATGGAGCATGAACATCAAACAACTAGATATTCTATCATAAGCATACAAACATGGAACAACACCTTGGAACTAGGGCTACAAAATTATCTTTGTTTGTTCGAAATTGTGTCGAACCTAAAATCACAAGGCACAAAAAATTTGTAACTGAATTTTACAGGATGAAAATTCAATACATACATACATACATACATACATACATACATGGATACACACACACACACACATATATATATATATAAGAACAAGTTAAAATAAATGATTAAATTTTAACATGAATGTTTGAAATTGCATCATCAATAAAAAACCATACTCATAACCAGATGGAAGACATAGCCGAAAAAATTATAATTTATTAGTGAGGCCTTGATTTTGGATATCACCCTAAATCAAGAGAAAATATGGACCTACCTGAACTTACTTAGAGAGAGAATATTAATGAAAGCACATCATTATCATACTCTTAAAATATTTAGGAGTACTAAATTATTAAAATATTACAATTGGATATTTGTTTTTCTTTGACCAATTATAATTTGTAAAAGAATATTCATGCTAGATGTTTGATAAATTTTCTCAGTATCCTCAAAATTAAATAAAAATGCTTAAATGATGAATACTTAACATCATTTTCACTCCTAAAAATAAGAACTACAAGAAAAGCATTATTCAATAATATCATTGGAGGTTGTACCCAGAATACAATACCCTTTCTTAGTGCAAGATTTATGAGATATTGATATCTCAATAATATTCTTTCAAAAATCAATAAAAGCTCTGTCTAATACATCTCAAATACAAGACATATTGTCCATTGACAAAGATACTTGTCATTACATCAAGACAATGACCTCTAATATATACATACAAAATAAGAACTTCTAAAGTAATCATGATCCACTGGACATGACTTTTAAATCTCACCAAGAGAGAGATAGAAATGAGCATTAAAAGAC
This sequence comes from Sapria himalayana, assembly GCA_029783825.1. Lineage (NCBI taxonomy): Eukaryota > Viridiplantae > Streptophyta > Magnoliopsida > Malpighiales > Rafflesiaceae > Sapria > Sapria himalayana. Next base: position 110,268 of record JAREIK010000067.1, read on the forward strand.
TTGATGATCTCAATCCAAAGATGTATATGGATACAGTCAAAATCTATTTTAAATGAGTTTTCTATCATATCAGTTGATCCATTTTAGAATAATGAGTCAGACATTCGAATTACATTATATACAAATATATATAATAAAGAGGGACCTAGGGAAAAGATCGATCGACAAGACTATGTTGGTAATAAATGATTTTACATAGCCTTATAATATTGATTTTTGGAACACATTATTTCATATGATTAACATGACCACTAATAGGTTATTACTTTCTATTTATCATCACATATATAAAATATGTATTAGTTAGATATAAAGAATACATTCCTTTATAATAATTTATATAAAAAAATGCTTATGTAGTAGTCATTAGGATTTATTGTTCCTGAAACAGAGAACACATAAATGATATATAGAATATGAAAGGCAATTTATAGCTTCAAGCAGTCTTCCAAGAAATGATTTAATAATTTTACTCAATATTTACTATATTTTGTCATAGAAATATTCAAAATTTTCTATTTTTTTAAGATGATCAAGATAATTGTATGTGAAACTAATTGTATATGATGGTAATGATCTAATTACATGAGATAATCAGTTTGATATATCTAAACTAAAATCTACAAACCAAGTTTCAGACATTATTTGAAATATCTGAGATTTTTTTTAGTATTAAGATCAAATACTCAAAAAGTATAACAACTCTTTCGCAGAGAAAATAATATATATATATTTCATTTGATAAGATATATCATGATGTACATTGTTTGCTTACTACTTGATCTAAATATAGTTATGTATAAAGCTTTTATAGTTTTACATATAGTAAGATACAATTATTTATAGTTATATTTTATTATACATATATTATATATAGGTATAAATATTTTTATATAGTTAAACACATAGTTATATATAGATATATTCATACAAATAGTTATACATAATATTACAAAGTTATAAACAAATATATTGGTTTACATATATGTATACTTAGCTGCAAATATAGTTATATTTAATTATATAGAGTGTTATAGTTATACAAATATTTATATATAGTTAGACACATATAATTAAACATATTGTTGTATGTTGTTTTATCATAAAAAAATGAATTATTATTAGATGAAACCTTTTTTTCATGTGCAATATCTCTCTTATGTCCTGATTCTTATAGTAAAAGATAAAATAAATGAGATTACGTATTCATTTATTCATTTTTATTAATATATGAAATATGTGAAAAATTCTTCTTCTCATTTATAAGTTTTCAAGAAACATATTGAAGAATAAAGAATTGTGTCTAACAAATCTTTGTGTTTGGATATACCAACAAGATAAATCTCAACATATTTAATGATAAGTATAATTATAGCTCATAAAAAAACATCTGAACATATAAAAGAACAAAAATAAATAAATTTTATGATTGAACAAAAAGGATAGATAATTAAAGAATATTGAAAAATGATGGGAAGTTTGTATGATTTCTTCTAAAAGTTTTATACCACCACATTACATATTTAGGGGTCAAAATATCAAATATATTACTTTTAACACTTATTTTCAAGAAGTGAATTGCTTCAACTCATTCTTTTATAATGATAACAAAGCAAAAATATTTTTTTTTGTGAATTATGACCATAATAATGAGCATTACATTTTAAAAATATCATCACAATGACAAGATAAATGTGGTATTAATTGCAGTGATATTGTTGGATCCTTGTTATAAGTTAAAATACGTGAAATTTTAGTATTCAAAATTTTAGCATATTACCCAGATTAAAAAAATAATAAGAAATATAAAATCTTTTATAAGTTAATTTACCAATAATATTCATTAACACTATTAAAAAATACTTCTAATTGTATTATTAATATTCTCAAAACTCTAAAAATAATAACAATAATATAGAACACTGATAAATTATTTTGTAACATAAAGAAATTAGGGAATACAAGTAGTCTTACGACTACACTAAGATGTTGGAGTATAAATGGAACCACAACTACCAGTATATTGTGGTTATTTATTGAATTGAAAACTCCGAACCTCAAACAAGAAATAAAAATGCAGAAATAGAAATTAGATAGATATTCATGAGCACCTACATCACATAATAATAAGAAAAAACATATAATATTGGAACCAATTACCATGGAAAGAAACTTCATGTTAAATCATTGGAACATGTCAACATTCAACATAATTACACATCAAAACCGGCACAACATTATCATAATCGTAGTCTTGCAATCTGATTGCTCCAATGTAAATTATGGTTTTCATATCAATCTAGCCACATATTGCAAATGAGAATTGTATATAGAGTTGTGGGAAAATATTTAAAAAAAATGAATTAATGTTCAGCAGGAGTATTCCACGCAATTTCAAGATTGCTAGAACTCCACAAGAATATCTACAGGAAGATTTATTAGTGATTGACCTCTTTTGTGAGAATTAGGTTTTAGATTAATAATGATTTTTCCATGTTTCTAAAGTGGAGACAAAACAAGCAACATGCCTACATTACTAATGAAGTACGTGATGGCTACATAATATACTCATCGATTGATCTTGATTCACGAATTTACTCAATGACATCGGACACGGTAGTGAATTTTTTTTACAGAGCTGATTATTGGATTATGAATAAAAAAACATGGAAGAATGGCCGACCTGATTACTTTATAGGATCTCTTCCATGAGGCCGCTTTTTTCCATGGGAGATTAATCATTAAAGACTAATGGGGTTTATGGTTTTACAGTAGGAAGGATCCCTCCACACTGGAGTCGAGAGAGAGAGAGGCCAATATAGAGACTTAGAGTTTATTAAGTTTATTAAGTTTACTAAGTTAAAGACTAGTTACAATCTCTAACTATTAAGTTTATTAAGTTTTATTGGGTTTTAAAATTCCATTAATATTTTATTTATAAATTATCAAAACATTTAATATACAATATTTATATATAAAACTTCAAGGGGGCGTTTGTTTTTTTTTACTTTATGCTTAATAGAACTTTTTTTCAGCTTAATGCTTAATAGTACATAATTGCATTAAAAATTAAGTTGTTTTTTTAATATTATATTTCTATTAAGAGAGAGAACATTTTTCTTTATGAAGGGGAACTCGAAAATGCTAGGTTGAGTATTTTTTGATACATCATTTAATATATTATATTTTATCATGCAATGAATTTTTTAATCTTTTTATTAGTAGACATTTTAATGTATATTCATTTATTTTTTAAATTATCTTTAACAATTTTAATAAATATAGAATCAATTATTTAATGTTATTGTAGTTGTTATTAATAGTTATTGTAGTCTTTATTAATAGTTATTATAGTGTTTATTAATATTAATTTTTTTTATATTTATATATATTTTTAAATTATTTATTTATAATAACATATTTTGATAATTATACGAGGAGAATGTCATACACGGATCACTGATCTATAGACAATGACATACGTACCTTTAATATACAAAATAAAATATTAAAAATATTAATATTTAGGGAAAAAATTAAATCATTAAAGATTAGTGAAGAAAATTATCTCTAAGCCAAATACTTAGGGAAAAAATCCTTAACCAAATGGATATATTTTGTGAAAATTAAAATTTAAAGAATAATCGCTTGTAATAAAATATAAAATAGTAAAAAAAATACAAATAATTAGTTAGCGATTGATTTTATCTTGATCTAATTAGCTAGGGAAAATCCATCATTAAATTCCATGCTTTTATTTACGTGGAATTTATGAACATATTAGTGATGAATTATGTCCAGATCTAATTAGCTATGGAAAATATGTTGCTAAATCCATCACTAAATTCTTTGCTTTTCTTGAGTGGAATTTATGAATATATTAGTAATGAATTTTGTATGGATCTAATTAGCTAGAGAAGATTCGTCACTAAATTCTTCGTTAAATTTATCACTTTTCATTGTACATAAATTTACAAAAAAAATAGCGATGAAAATTTTCAATTGACCAATTCCATCGCTAATCCATCACAAATTTTATTTCAATATAAAATCAAAAATCCCTTGCTATTCACAGCCTAATCCCTCATAATTTATCTAGGGATTGATCACTAGCTAAATTTCCCTAGCTAAATTGATATTTTCTTGTAGTATTTGACATGAGTGATACTTTATTATAGCATTTATAAAATATTGAAACATTGAAATAATTATATTCCAAGTTTAGTATTGGTATATAAGATTTATACAATCTACTCATCATACATGCATTCACTGGAATAATAAAACAAGATGGTTGTTGCATTTATATCTTATTCTTAAGATTATCATAGAGAAATGTGTTTATCATGTCTAGTTGATATACATATTATTTGTGAGAAATTATAATAGATTGCAAAAATCTTATAATAACCATTTTGGAATTGTATTTTCATATTTGAGAATTCAAAAAATTGTGTCCATATGAATATATTTGAGAGAATCTAAAGTTAATTAACTGTATGAATGATATAAGTGATATTTATTTTGGTTACATGAAGCTATTTAAAAAATTTATTATGATTCTCCTATTTCTTAAAGAATCAATTATGATATCTTTGTCTAATATATTTAGATTGTGATTATCAAGTCTTTTAATCTTTTGGAAGACTCATGCCTATTGTTTTGTATGACTATTATGATGATATCCTGGTATGTATTTATATATTGTATCTCATGATGAAAATTGTTGCACTATTTTTTTTGTTTTTTTTAAATGTTGAAATGATGTTTTCTTAATAATGTTAAATGTATAATAGCAATTATGCTGAATATTACATAAAAACATAAATAATATTGAATATGTGAGTAGTTTTTTAAAATAAAAATTGTCTACATAAAAAATAATTATTTTAATTTTGGCGAACAAAAATCTCTTATCTGAAAGAATAAAATGATGTTGCAAAAACCTTCTTGAAATTGATTCAATATCACTGGCAAAAATACTTTTTGACACTTGTAGAATGTGTGCCCCACCCAAACACTTTGCACAACTCTTACATTGCCTTTATTGATGCTCTGACATCATGTAAGCTTGATGTCAAAACTTATAGGAACCCAATAGGGCTTTGAATCCATTGGGGAGAAAGAAAGAAAGCGAAGAGAGTGGAGAGAAAAATAAAACAAAAAAAAGATAATATTATTGTAGTAAGGAACTCATTTTACTTGAATTTGATTGCTCATACTTCATTCACCATTAGTATAGCATTATACAGACTTGTTTTTCTATTCTCTCATTGTTCATATAGCTTGTATATGTTGCTTGCTACTTTGAATGTAAGATACAAAATTTGAATTAATATGTTCGTTGTTATTTTTTAATTATTTTTGTGGCTCATTTGTTCTTGTTCACCCTTTATTAATAGGTGGTTAAATGTTTATATATCGTTATCAAATTACTGATGCCCATTCTATACGTGCCATGCCCCCACTTCTCATTCAAAGTGATGCTATATTTCTTGCTCGTAAGCCAAATATTTGTGATTTCATTTAACTAGTAAAAGCATATTTTTTTTAAAGTAGAAATTAGTGGTGTGGATGACCCCGTCTTTTTTAAATGTCACATCTCAAAAGGACTAATAATTGTAAAATGTTGATTTATTTTTATCCCATTGCAAATGTGATGTGTACAAAATTATAGAATGTTCATAAAATATATAATTATTTTTTTAAGAATTATTTTTGTTCTCATTAATTGTATTTTACTAACGATTTATTTTTTATTAATTAGTCTCACTTCCATGGTCATTATATAACCATGGAATATTGAACCATTGTGGGAGACAAAAAGGCTAAAATAATTTGATTAATTGTTTTTGATCCTTTTGAAATAATGATTGTCTGCCACATCATTTCATAACTACCTAGATGGTACATGTGCCATGGCACACTATGCGCCAATGCCATCGATGATGTGTGATGCACATGTGCTTGCATGTGGCTTAGTGTTAGTGGGTGCATGGTCCAGTGGGCAGCGATGCCATGAGATGTGGTGCCGTGGACGCACAGCAATGGTGCATAACTATTTTTAAGTGCACAGTGTGTGTATGGTGCAGTGAAAATGGATGTGTGGTTGATGCACTGGACGTGCACCATGTGTATGTTTGATACAACCATGGTGTAGTGCGTGCAACATGCGGTTTGTATTCATTGGGTTCTTTTATTATATGTATCAAAGAAAGTGATTTTCCGTGTAGAATCAAGCGAGTAAAAACTATATAGTTGTTATGAAAATGGCCACTACTTTGGTGGTTCCATCACTATTAACTACTATAATAAATGATTAAAGTTAAGTGTGTAATGAAAAATATTATATTTAATTTATTTTTATCTAGCATAGTTTTTTTATTTTTTATTTTATCACATGAACTTATGGAACAACGTATGACAGCTGCTTCTCAAACAGTTGAGGGTTCTATGGATCTTTAGATAACTTTTTTGAAAGAAGAAATATAGGAAATGCAAGAAGTAAATGATGAGATGAAAGAAATAAAAAAAGCAATGCAATAGTAGATGACATATAAGGAATCACAGTTAGAATTTTTGATGAGACAGATAGCACACTGAGTTCTAGTAGAGTACCTATGTAAGAGAGCCTAGCACAAATGAACCAGCTAATGATGAATATGATGATTTAGTTTTAACAGATTATATACCTATGCATTGTTTTTGTTTTAACCATGTAACTTTTGTATCATAATTATTTCTAAATTATTTTTGGTTTTTGTTAATTATAAAAAATGGTTTATTGTATATATTTTTATTAAATTTAAAATAAAATTTTAAAAAATGTAATCAATTTTTTTGTAAAAAAATAAAATTATGAAAATAAGTTTGGAATGAAATTAGCAAGGAATTTTTACTTTGCTAATTTAGCTATGGAATTTTCAGTATATATTGAATCGAAAAATATTAATTACTACTCTTAATTACGATCAAAATTAGCAAGGGAAAAATATAATTAGTTAGGGAATTTTCATCGTTGAAAGATTTGCTAGAAATTTTTTTTTCTCATTAATATTTTGTGATGAGCACTTTTAATTTGGAAATTATTTCTATCGATAATCTATAATTATTCTATTTTAGGGAGGGAATAAGCCCTAATAGTTAGGGAAATTTTCCCTAGCTATATGAGATTTTTTTCGTAGTGAGATTGATAGATAAATTAATAGATAGATTGATAGATAGATTCGAAAAAAATATAGACAGACAGCGTGATAAAAAGATATATAGATAGAGATATAGATAGATAAATAGATAGATAGATAGAGAGATAGATAATTAGATAGATAGACAATTGATAGAGAGATAGTTAGATAGATAGAAATATAGATATATAGATAGATATATTGATAGACAAATTAATAGAGAGATAGTTATAGAGATAGATAGATGGAAAATAGATATAAAGATAGATAGTAAGAATTGAAAGAAAGAAAGAAAGATAGATTAATAGATATATAGATAAATAGAAAAATTGAAAAATAGAAAATAGAAAAATAGATAGATAGTTAGACAAATACAAATATATATATATATATATATATATCAATAGATAGATAGATAGATTGATATAGAAATTTATAGATAGATTTACACACATTGATAGACAAATTAATAGATAGATTGATTATAGATTGATAAACAAATTGATACACAGATAAATATATAGATAGATTAGTTGATCGATAAATAGATAGATAGATAGTCAAATAGATAGATAGACAAACAGATAGATGATTAGAGATAGATAGATAGATAAATGGATAGACATGTAGATAGACATATAGATAGACAGACATACATATAGATAGATAAAAAGATAGATAAATTGAAAGAAAGATAGACAAAAAGATAAATAGACAGATAGACAGATAGATAGACAAGTAGATAAAAAAATATATAGATAGATAAAAAAATAGATAGAACGATAAATAAATAGATAGATAGACAGATAGATAGATAGATGGTTTGTTAGATTGACAAATAGATAGATAGACAAATAGTTAGACAGATAGATAGACAAATATATAGATAAATTGATTGAAATATATATATATAGATAGAAATATATAAAGATAGATCAAGAGGAAAATTGATAGACAAATAGATATATAGAAAAATAGATAGTCACATAGTTAGTTAGAAAGAGAGATAGATAATTAGATAGATAGATATACAGATAGATAGACATATAGATAGACAGATTCATAGATTAAAAGATAGATAGATAGACAGATAAATTGACAGAAAGATTCATAGAAAAATAGATAGATAGATAGATAGAATGATAGATAGACAAATAGATAGACAGACAGATAGACAAATATATAAATAGACAATTAATAAAAAAGATAGATAGATGATAGACAAACATATATATAGATATATAGATAGATAGATAAACACATAGAGAGACAGACAAATAGACAAATAGATAAAGAGACAGACATATAGACAAATAGATTGACACACATATAAACATAAATATATATATATATATATATATATATAGACAAATAGATAGAGAGACATATAGAAAGATATATAGACATATAGCTAGACAACATCTAGACAACAAATATATATATATATATATCTATCAATTTGTATCTCTATCTATCTATCTGTCGATCTATCTAATATAGAACGACAGACAGATAGAGAGATAAATAGATAGATAAATATATAGATAAATAGATTGACAGATAGATTGATAGATTGTTAGGCAAATTAATAAGTAGATTGATAGATAGAGTGATAGACATATTAATAGATAGATTTAGAGATAGACCGATAAAAAGATTGATAGTAACATTGATAGATATATTAATAGAAAGAAAGATAAATAGATAGATAGATAGATAAATAGACAAATAAATAAATAGAAAGATTGAGAAATAGATAAAAATATTTTTAGATTGATTGGTAGAGTGATTAAAAGATAGATTGATAGACATATTGATAAATAGATAGATGGAAAAATTGTTAGAAAGATAGATAGATAGATAAATTCATAGATATTTATATAGAATGAAAGATAGATAGATAGTTAGAAAGATAGATAGACACAAGAATGATAAACACATAGATATATAATATTGAAAGATAGATAGAAAGATAGAAAGACGGATTGATAGAAAGATAAATAGATGGATAGAAAGATAGACAGATAGATTGATAGCTAGACTAATAGATAGAAAGATAGATAGACTAATAGATAGACAAATAGATAGATAGATAGATAATTATATTGTAAGATTGATAGACAGATTAATAAACATATTGATAATTAGATAGACAGATAGATATATATATATATTGATCAAAAGATTGATAGTCGAATTTAAAAATAGTTTGATAGATAGATTGATTGATAGATTGCTTGACAGATAGATACACATAAAGATAAATATATAGATGTATAGTTAGTTAGAATAATAGATAGATATATAGAAAAATAGATAGATAGGTATAAAGATAGATAAATAGATATGTAGATAGATATATAGATAGATAGATAGATATATATATAGATATATAGATAGATAGATAGACATATATATAGATAGACAAAATTATTGATAGATAGATAGATATACAAATAGATAAAAAGTAAGATAGATAGATAGATAGATAGATAGAAAAATAATTATATACATATACATAGACAGATAGATAGAAAGATAGATAGACATATAGATAGATAGATTGATTGATTGATCGATATACTTTTATAGATAGATAGATAAATAGACAGACAATTGACAAATAGATACATATATAGGTAGATAGACAAATAGATTGACTGAAAAATATTTAGATATATAGATATATTAATAGATAGATAGATACATATATAGATAGACATAAAGATAGTAAATGAGATAGACAAATAGATACAAAGATAGATAGTTAAATAGCTAGACAGTTAGATAGGAAAATAGATTGATAAATAGATATATAGACAAATAGACACATATATAGACAAACAGATAGTTAGTATGTCGGTCATTCAGGTAGATAGTTGATCAGGAAGTCAAATAGATAGACAAATAGATATACATATAGATTAACAAATAGAATGATAGATATATCGAAAGAAAGAAATATAGATTGATAGACAAATTGGAAGACAAAAATATTGATATATAGATATATAGATAGATAGATAGATATTTAGATTGATTTATAGATAGATAATAAGATGGACAAAATGATAGATATATATTTAGATAGATAGATAGACATAGATAGAGATAGATATTTAGACAGACAGACAAATAGATAAATAGTTATAGATATAAAGAGATATAGATATAACATAAATAGATTGATAGTTAGATATACAAATAGATAGATATACAGATAGATAGACATATAGATATATAGATAGATAGGCAAATATATAGATAGATAGATAAATAGAAGACAGACAGACAGAGAGACAAACATATAGATAGGTAGATAGATATATAGATTGAGTAATATTGAAAATAGATAGACCGATATATAGACATATAGATAGATGGATAGATAGACATATAGATAGACAGATAGTTATGAAAATATATAGACACATTAATAGATAGGTATATAGACAAATAGATAGAAAGATAGTTAGACAAATAGATAGACAATCTATGTATCTATCAATTTCTTTATATATCTATATATCTATATATCTATCGGTCTATCTATCTATCTATCTATATGTCTATCTATCTATCTATTTATCAGTCTATGTATCTATCTATCTATCTATATGTCTATCTATCTATCTATTTATCAGTCTATGTATGTATCTATCTATCTATATGTCTTTCTTTCTATCTATATGTCAATCAATCAATCATTCATTCTATCTATCTCTCTGTCTATCAATTTCTCTCTCTATCAATCTATTTGTCTATCTATCTATATATCTATCTGTATGTCTGTCTGTTTGTGTAACTATCTATCTTTATATCTAACTATTTGTCTATATATATGTCTATCGATTTATCTATCTATCTATATATCTATATAATTATCTATATATCTGTATATATATATATATATATATATATATATATCTACCTATCTATGTATCTTTCTATTTGTGTATATATCTATATATCTATGGGTCTATCTATCTATATGTCTATCTATCTATCTATCTATTTATCAGTCTATGTATCTATCTATCTATATGACTATCTTTCTATCTATATGTCTATCTATCTATCCATCAATCTTTCTATCTATCAATTTGTCTATCAATCTTTCTCTCTCTCTCTCTCTCAATCTATTTGTCTATCTATCTATCTATTTGTCTGTCTATCTATGTATCTATCTATCTTTCTATCTTTCTATTTGTCTACCAATATGTCTATCAGTCTATTTATCTATCTATATATCTATATGTCTAACTATCTATCTATCTTTATATCTATGTGTTATTTATCTGTCTATCTTACAATCTAGTAATTTGTCTATCTATATATCTATTTATCTATCTATCTATTTGACCATCGATATATCAATATATCTTTCTGTCTATCCATCTATCTCTATATCTATATCTATCATTCTATCAATTTGTCTATTTATTTTTCTATCTATCTATCTAACTATCAAACTAAATATCTATATGTCTATCAATCTATCTTTTGGTCTATCTATTTGTCTATCAATAAATAAATAAATAAATTAATCTATATATATCTGTCTGTCTATGTATTTATCTATCAATCTGCATATCTATCATTCATTATATCTTTCTATTTGACTATCTATCTATCTATATATCTATTTATCTATCTATCTATCTATATATCTTTCTATCTATCTATCTATCTATCTTTTTGTTTATATATCTGTATATATGTGTTTCTATCTATTTTTGTCTATCTGCATGTCTATCTATCTATCAATTTGTCTATCTATCTATCTACCTATATACCTTTCAATTTGTCTCTATGTCTCTCTTTTTGACTATTATCCATCTATCTAATAAATTGTTGAAATATCATTCTATATATCAGTCAATCTATCATTATTTCTATTTTCAATTTATGAATCTATCTATCTATCTATCAATCATCTATCTATCAATCTATATATCATTGTATTTATTAAGCTGTCTTCAATTATGTATATAAATGGATATAGTAATTTGTTTATCTACTAGCTATCTATCTATTTATTTATCTATCTATCTATCTATATGTATGTCTATCTATCTGTCTATCTGTCTGTAATTCTATCTATCTATTTATATATGTATGTCTTTCTATCTATCTGTCTATCTATTTGTCTATCTATCTGTCTATCAATCTATCTATCAATCTATCTACTAATCTATCTATCTAACAATTTGTCTATAAATTTGTCTATCAATCAATCTATTTTTGTATCAATCAAACTATCTATCTATTTGTCTATCTATCTATCTGTAATTCTGTCTATTAGTAAGTCTATCTATCTATCTATCTATCTGTCTGTCTGTCTGTTTATCTATATGTCTACATATCTATGTGGCTATATGTTTGTCTATTTATTCATCTATCTATCTATTTATCTATCTCTTTATCTATCTATCTATCTATATATCTGTCTATCTAATTGACTACTGTCTATAAAACTATATGTATATTTTTAATCATTATGATTGTGTATCTGTCTATCTATTTGTCTCTGTATCTATCTATCTATCCCTCTATCTATCTATTTTTCTATATATTTGTCTATCTATTTGTTTATATATCTATCTATATATCTATATATCTATATATCTATCTATCTAACTATCTATCTAACTATATATTTATCTATCAATCAATCTGTCTAATTATTTGTGTATATATATGTATATCTATTTGTCTATCTATCTATCTAATTTAATATCTATCTATCTATTTGTCAATATATCTTTATATCTACATGTCTATTTTTCTATATGTATATCTATTTATCTATCTATCTATCTATATGTTTATCTTTTGTTTATTTGTCTATCTATCTATCTATCTATCTATCTTTCTGTTTATCTTTCTTTTTTTCTATCTATCTTTTTTCTATATATCTGTCTATCTTTCTGCTTAACTTTCTGACTATCTATCTATCCATTATTTATCTTTCTGTCTTTCTATCATAATGTCTATCTAACTCTTTATCTATTTTTCTATCTTTTTATCTATCTATTTGTCTATATATCTATTTATTAATTTATGTATCTATTTATCTATTTGTCCATAAATTTATCTATATATATATCTATATATCTATGTATCAATCTTTCTATCCTTCCATTTGTCTTTATATTTATTTATCTATCTGTCTATCTATCTATTTAGCTATTGATATATCTATCTATCTATATGTCTATCTATTTATCTATCTATGTATCTATCTTTCTATCTATTTATTCGCCAATCTATTTGTATATCTATATGTCTGTCTATCTATCTATTTATGTGTCTATCTATCTATCTATCTATATTATTTATCTTACATTCTATGTATCTATCTATTATATTTGTTTATCTATTTGTTAATCTATCTATTTGTCAAATACACTTTCTATCTATCTTTCTAACAATCAATCAATCTTTCTATCTATCAATCTATATTTCAATCTGTCTATTAATCTATCTATCAAACTATCTTCTATCTTTTTTATGAATCAATATATCAATCTATGTACCTATATGCTTATCAATTTATTTATATATCTATCAATCTTTCTATCAATCTATCTATCAATCTTTCTATCAATATGTTAAATAATTTTTTTATTAATCTATCTATCTATCTATGTATCTATTTATTTGTTTGTCTATCTAACTATATATTTATTTGACTATCTATCTATCTGATTATTTATCTTTCTATATATCTATATGCCTATCTATCTATCTATCTATATACATTTCTATCTATATATCTATCTATCTATCAATTTATCTATCTATCTATTAATTTTTTATCTAAATTTGTATCTATATATCAATCTATTATCGATATATCTATTTTCCAATCTATCTGTCTATTTTATCTTTCTATCTATCTGTCTATCTATTTTTATATCTACCTGTCTATATATCTCTCTATCTATATATCTATCTATCTGTCTAGCTATCAATCTATCTATCTTGCTATCTGTCTATCTATCTGTTTGTCTATCTATTTATATGTATAAAATCTATCAATCTATCTATCTATATATTTATCTTTCTATCAATCAATCACAATCTATCTATCTATATTTTTATCTATCTATTTGTCTATCTATCTATCAATCTATATGTCTATCTACCCATCTATCTATCTATATATCTATTTTCTATCTAAGTTTCTATTTATGTATTTGTGTATCTATCTGTCTATCTATCTATCTATCTATATTTCTAGCAATTTATCTATTTTACGTCTATCAAATTGATTATCAATCTATCTATCATTCTATCTATCAATCTACCTATCAATCTTTGTATCAATTTTTTCTATATCTATCTAGTTATTTGCATATAAATCAATCAATCTTTCTATCTATTTCACTCTCAATGTATTTGTCTTTCTATCTGCCTATATATTTGTCTATCTATGTATCTATATATCAATCTATCTGTATACCTATCTTTCTGTCTATCTATTTATATATCTTTCTATTTATCTATCTATCTATCTGTATATCTGTCTATTTATTTATATATCAATTTAACTATCTATATTTCTTGTCTATCTGACTATCTATCTTTCTATCTATTTATCTGTCTATCTATCTATATATCTATCTAACTTTTTATTTGTCTATCTATCTATTAATTTGTCTATCTAATTGTGTATCTATATACCGATCGATCTATCTATTTATATATCTATTTATCAATCTATCTGTCTATTATATATTTCTATATATTTGTATATTTATTAGTCTATCTATTTATCTATTTTAATTTCTATCTATATATATATATCTCTATATCTATATGTCAATCTATCTATCTATCAATTTGTCTATTTAAAAAATGATATGTATAAAAATCTATTGAAATATCTTTCTATCTTTATTTCCATTTATATATTTGATTATCTATCTGCCTATCTATATGTCTATCTACCTAACTTTCTATCTATCTATATATCTTCTATCTAACTTTCGACCTATTAATTTGTGTATCTATCTGTTTATCTACATACATATCTATATATCTTTCTACCAATCTAATTATTAATAGTCTATTAAATTAACATTCAACTAGCTATCATTATGTCTATCAAACTAGCGATAAATCTATCTATCTATTTGTCTTCCAATCTATCTCTCATTCTTTCTATCAATCAAACTATCTATCTATCTATATATCTATCTTTCTTTCATTTTTTTCTATCTATCTATCTGTCCATCTATTTTTCTATCTATCTATCTATCTATATGTTATCTATCAATTTATATTTTTATTTATCAATCTATCTATTTTTCTATCTATTTGTCTATTATCTATCAATCTATAAATATATCTATATATCTATCTACCTATCTATCTACCTATATATCTATAGATCGATCTATTTGTATATATATCTTTCTATCTATAAATCTATCTTTCCATCTTTTTATCAATCAAAATATCTGTCTATCAATTTGTCTCTTAACATGTATATCCATCTATTTTTAAATTTCTCTTTCAATATTTTTATAAATCTTTCCATCTATCTATCTATATATATGTCTAACTATTTGTCTTTATATCGGTCTATCTATCTGTATATCTATCTATCTATCTCTCTTTCTATCTGTCTATATATATATATATATATATATATATATATATATATATATATATATATATATATATATATATCTCTATTTATCAAACTATATTTATATCTATCTGTCTATCTATATATCTTTCAAATTTTCTATAAATCAATCTATCAATCTATCTATCCATCTATCTATCTATCTTTCTTTCTTTATTTCTTTTAATCAATCAATCTATCTATCTTTCTATCTACATTTCTTTCTTTCTTTGTGTCTGTCTATCTATCTGTCTATTTATTTGTTTGTCTGTATATCTATCTATCACATTTTCTATCTATCTATATGTATATATATGAGTCAATCTATCTATCTATATAGCTATTAGTCTTTGTATCTATCTATTTGTTTAACTATATTATTTATCTATCTATTTATTTAAATGTCTATCTATCGATGTATATACTTATGTATCAATCATTATATGAATCATTATATCTATCTATCAATTTATCTATCTATCTATTTATCAATATATATGTCTATCTATCTATCTATTTATCTGTCTGTCTTTTTATATCTATATTTTTGTATCTATCTATCTAACTATGTATATTTTTAGCAATAAATCTGTCTATCAATCTACATATACATATATATGTATGATTTTTTCTTTTTATCTGTGTATTAATTTGTTTAACTGTCTATCAATATATATATATATATATATATATATATATATATATATATATATCTATCTATCTATCTATCTATTTATCTACCAATATAACTATTTGTCTATCTAATTGTGTATCTCTCTAGCTATCTATCTATTTTTCAATCAATCTATCTATGTGTATATTTATATGTCTATCTATCGATATATTCATCTATCTTTTTATCTATCTATATGAATATCTATGTGTTAATCTATATATATATATATCTATATATTTGTCTACCTATATGTCTATTTATCTGTCTATCTAAATGTTTATCTATTTATCTATCTATCTATATATCTATCAATCTATCTATCTGTATATCTATTTGTCTATTTATCTCTTTATCTATTTTTCTATTTGTATATATATCTCTTTATCTATCTATCTATCTATTAATCTGTCTGTCTATGTAATACTTTATCTATCTAATTGTTTCTCCATCTTTTTATATGTCTATAAATCTGTCTATCTATCTGTCTATCAATCTATCTATAAATCTATATTTCTATATTTCTATGTATTTATCTTTCTATCTGTCTATCTATAAATCTAAATATCTATCTATATATGTATATATTTGTTTGTCTATCTATCTATCTGTCTGTTTGTTTATCTATCTATCTATCTATATATATGTTTATCTTTTCATCATATATCTATATATCTATGTGTCTATCTATCTACATGTCTATCAATCTGTCTATATATATGTCTATTAATCTCACTATCATTCTATTTATCAATATGTCTATTAATCTTCTATCACTCTATCTATCAATCTGTCTATCCATCTACCTATCTATTGATCTATATATCCATCCTTTTATATTTCTATCAATCAATCAATCAATCAATCAATCTGTCTATCTATTAGTTTATCTATATATCTATTTGTCAGTCTTTCTATTTGACTATCTATTTATTTTTTTATCTATTTATCTATCAATCAATCTAATTATATGTTTGTTTATCTATTTGTCTATACATCTATCTATCTATCTACATATCTATCTATCTATTTGTTTATATATCTGTCTATCTATAAGCCTATCTATTTATTTGTCTGTCTGTCTATTATTCTGATTATATATCTATCTGTTTATTTATCTATCTTTTTATGTCTGTCTATCTTACGATGTATCTTCTATCTATCATTCTTTCTATATATATTTGTATGTATCTATCTATCTTTATGTGTGTATATATATATATATATATATCTCTCTCTCTCTTTCTATATATCACACTATGTCTATTTATCTAACTATGTCTATTTATATATATCTTTATATATATATATCTATCATTATTTCTATATGTATGTGTCTCTCAATCTATCAATCTATCTATATATATGTCTATTTATCTGACTCTTTATCTGTCTAATTATCTGTCTATATATAAGTCTATCTATCTTTCTATTTGTCTATCTATCTATCTATATATCTATCTATATATCTATCTAAATATCTATCTATATATCTATATATCTATATATCTATCTATCAATCTATATATCTATCTA
>JAREIK010000067.1:133224-148861 GCA_029783825.1 Sapria himalayana
AAACAAATAGGCAAATAGATTGATAGATAGAAAGACAAATAAATAGATAAATAGAAGATAGATAGATTGATTGATAAATAGAAAGACAGATTGATAGATAAATTAATAGACTAATTGATAAAAATATAGATAGATAGATAAATATATTGATCATTACATAGATAGACAAATAGGTAGAGAGAAAGATAGATTGATCGATAGATTATTATATAGATCAATAGAGAAATAGAAAGATAGAAATACAAATAGATAGACAGATAGACAAATAGATAGATATATAGATACATAGATAGATTGTTAGATAAATAGATTAACAAATTGACAGATAGATATATAGATAGTTAGATAGTGAGATAGATAAACAAATAGATAGATAGATAGATATGCAGATAGATACAAATTGAGATAGATAAACAGATTGATATATAGATTGATAGAAAGATAGATATATAGAATGAGAGATAGATATATATATATATACAAATAGACACATTGAAAGATAGTGAGATAGACAAATAGATAGACACAAAGATATACAAATAGATAGATCGATATTTAGATGCATAGATAGATAGATAAATAGATAAATTAGTTATTTAGATAGATATATAGGCAGATAGACATATTGTTATATAGATATAGATATATATATATATATAAAGATAGACAGACAGATACACACACACACACACAAATAGATATATAAATAAACAAAAAGATAGATAGTCAAATGAATAGATAGAAATATAGACAGATAGATAGTTACTTAGTTAGATATACACATAGATAGACAATTAGATAGACATATAAATAGATAGACAGATAGAAAAACAGATAAATAAATAAATATATATATTGATGATACATAAATATACTGTTAGATATATAGATAGATAGATATATAGATATATAGACAAATAGATAGACAAATAAATAGACAAATAAATAGATAGATAGATTTGTTAGTCAAGCAAGCAGATAGATATATAGTTAGATAGATTAATTGATAGATTGATTCATAGATTGATAGATAGATACAAAAATAGATAGAAAAAAAATAGATAGATAGATTTTGATATAGATAGATAGATAATTAGACAAATAAATAGATAGATAGATTAATTATTAGACATATAGATCGATAGATAGATAGACATATTGATATATAGAATGATAGACAAATAGTTAAATAGATAAGTAGATGGATAAATAGATATATATATATATATATATATATATATATATAGTAAAAAAGATAGGCAGATAAATAGATAGATTGATAAATAGATAGATAGATAAATAGATGGATAGATAGATAGATAGAAAGGTAGATAGATACACAAATAGTTAAACTAATAGATAGACACACATATATATAACTATATATATCAAAAGTTCAAAAGATTGATTGATAGATTACTAGATATATAGATAGGTATACAGATAGATAGATAGATAGATAGATAGATAGACAAATAGATAGATATAAAAATATATAGATAGAGAGATACACAGAAATTTAAACATATAGATAGATGTATAGATAGATAGATAGATAGAAAAATAGATAGACATATAGATAGACAAATAGATAGGCAGATAGATAGACTCATAGATAAAATGTTGGATAGACAGACATATAGATAGATAGATAGACACATAGATAGATAGATAGAATGACAGACAGATAGATAGATAGATAGATTGATTGACAAATTGAAAGAAAGATTGATAGACATATTGCTTAACAAATACAAATACAAATACAAATTAATAGATATATAGATAAATATATAGACATATAGATAGAAAAGCAAATAGATAAATAAATAGATCAATCGATCGATATATAGATAGATATACATATAGATATAGATAGATAAATATATTATTAGAAAGATAGATAGATAGATAGATAGATAGATAGATATATATATATATATATACATACATATATATAGAATGATATACTAATTGATAAATAAATTGAAAGAAAGATTTATAGACAAATTGATACGTATTTTGATAGATTGATCGATTAAAGATACAAAGATAGATATGTGGACAGATTCATTTACAGAATGATTAACAGATTATTAGATAGAATTAATGACTATTGGAAAGATAGAATGATATGTATTTCTTATAAATAAATTGATAGACAGAATGATATATAGATATAATAAACAAATTAATAGATAGAATGAAAGATAGATCGATAGAAAGAATGATATTTAGTTTTATAGATAAATTGATAGAGATATTGATAGATAAATAAATAGATATATTGATAGATAAATAAATAGATATATTGATAGAAAGATAGATAGACAAATAAATAGTCAGATAGATAGATAGATAAATAGATAGATAAATAGATAGATAGTCAGAAAGATAGATAGATAGATAGATAGATAAATAGATAGAAAGACTTATAGATAGTCAAATTGATAAATAGTTAGATAATAAATAAATAGATAGACAGATAGATAGAAAGATATATAAATAGAGAGACAAGTGGAGAGATGGATAGATAGATAGGTAGATTTATAGATAGTATGATATATAGATTGATAGAAATATTAATAGATAGATTAATATAGAGATTGATTGTAGATTGAGAGAGAGATAGGTAAACAAATAGTTCGACAAATAGATAGACATATATACATACATACATATATATATATAGATAGATAGAAATATAGATAGAATATATATACATAAATAGATAGATTTATAGACAATATTATAGATAGATTGATAGATAGATTTATAGATAGATAATAGATTGTTGGATAAATAGATTGATTGATAGATTTTAATCTATCAATCAATCTAGATTGAGAGACAGATCATTTAGAATTATAGATTGGTAGATAGATAAACATATTGATAGATAGACATATAGACATAAAGATACATAAATAGACAAAAGATAGATAGTGAGATAAATTGATAGATATAAAAAATAGATATACAACTAAATAAATAGATATATAGATAGAAAAATAGATAGATAGATAGATAAATAGAAAATAGATACATAGATAGATAGACAGATATATCAGGATATAGATAGATAGATAGATTGATTGATTGATTGATTGACAGATAGATAGCCAAATAATTAGATAGATAGATTGATTGATTGACAGATAATTAGATAGATAGATAGATAAGCAAATAGAAAGATAGAAAGACTGATAGAAAGAAAGTCAAATAAATAAACAGATAGATAGATATATAGAAAGTTAATTCGATAGATAAATACATAGTATGATAGATAGATAGATAGGCAGATAGATATATAGGCAAATAGATAGATAAACAAATCGATGTTTAGATATATAGATTGATAATAGATTGATAGATAAACATATAGATATAAAGATTGATAGACAGATAGATAGAAAGATAGATAGTTGAAAGATAGATATTTTAGATAGACAGATAGATAGATAAAAAAGATTATGGATAGTTAGATATACAAATAGATAGAAAATTAGATAGTCAAATAGATAGAAAAATATATAGACACATAGATAGACTTTTTTATATAGATAGATAGTCAAAAATATAGAAACTTTGCTAGATAGATAGGTATATTGAAAGATAGCTAGATATAAAGATAGATAGATAGATAGATAAATACATATACATTTATATATATATATATAGACAAAAAGATAGCCTAATAGATATAAAAATATAAAGACAGATTGACAGACATCCATACACACAGACAGACAAATAAATAGATAGATATATAGACATACAGATAGATAGATAGATAGATAGACACGCATATAGATATATAGAAATAAAGACGAATAAATAGATAGATAGATATATATATATATAGACAGATTGATTAATTGATTAATAGATATAAAAATAGATTAATTTTCTAATTGATATACAGATTGAAAGAAAGATTAATAGATAGAAAGATAAAACTATTCATAAGTTGAAAGATAGATAGATAGATAAATAGATCGATAAACAGATATAAAGAGTGATAGATAGATAGTTAGATAAACAGATAGATAGATAAATAGATAGAAATAAAAATAGATAGATAATAAGATAGATAGATAAATAGATAGACATATAGAAAGAAAGATATATAGATAGATAGACATATAGATAGAAGATTGATAGATAGATTTAGAGATAGATAAAAAGATAGAAAGATAGAAAGATTGATGGACATATATATAGACATATAGATAGATATATTAATTGATAGTATTATAGAGAGATAGCTTGACAGATAGATAGACAGAGAGATAGATAGATATAAGTATAAAGGTATACCTATAAATAGATTGATATATTTATAGACAAAAAGATAGAAATATAGGTATATATATATATATAGTTAGACAGATAGATATATAGATATATTGATAAATAGATATTCAATCAGATCGATATATAAATAGATAGACAGATAGATAGATATACAGAGAGATAGATAGATAGATAGATAGATAAACAAATACATATATAAATAGTTAAATAGATATATAAATAGATAGATAGATAGATACATAGATATATAGATAACTAGATATATAGATAAAAATTTGATAGATAAATAGATAGAATATTAGATAGATTAATAGAGAGAAAGATAAATAGATAGATTGATTGATAGCAAAATTTATATAAAAATTGATAGATACATTGATAGATTGATTAATAAATAGATAGATTGATTTATTGATAGCCAGATTGATAGATAGATCATGTTTATATTTTTAGATAGATAGATAAATGATAGATAGAAAAAAAGATAGAATGATATATAGATAAATAGATTGATATATTATTTGCCAGCTAGCTAGATAGATTAATAGAGAGAAAGATAAATAGATAGATTGATTGATAGCAAAATTTATATAAAATTGATAGATACATTGATAGATTGATTAATAAATAGATAGATTGATTTATTGATAGATAGATCAAGTTTAGATTTTTAGATAGATAGATAAATGATAGATAGAAAAAAAGATAGAATGATATATAGATAAATAGATTGATATATTGATCAACAGATTTAAAAATAGATTGATAAATAGATTGATTGACATATTTATATATAGATTGATTGACTATTTGATAGATAGATTGATATACAGATTAATATATAGATAGACAGACTTATTAATTGATTGATATAAAGACAAATAGATAGATAGATAGATAGATATAAATTTCTATAGAAGATTAGTCATATATATAGATAGTTCGATAGATAGATAGATAGACAAAATGATAGTCTAATAGATAGACAAAATAGATAGATATATAGATAGATGGATAGATAGATAGATATACATATAGGTAGACACACACACACACACACATATATATACAGATAGAGAGACAGATTAATAAACAAATCGATAGATAGACATACACACATATATACAGATGGCCAGTCAGATAGATTGATAGATACATAGATACAAAGACAACATGATAGATTTAAAGATAGACAGATCGATAGATAGATAGATAGACAAAAAAATAAGAAGATTGATAGATATAAAGACATAAAGTTAGATAGATAGATATAGAGATAGATAGATAGATAGTTAGATAGATAGATAGATAGATAGGTAGATAGCTAGATAGATACACTACAAAAAAATATCAATTTAGCTAGGAAAATTTATCTAGGGATCATTCTCTAGCTAAATTGTGAGGTATTAGCTAAAGAATAGTAAGGGATTTCTTATTTTGTATTGAAAAAAAATTTAGCGATGGATTAGCGATGGAATTTCACTTTTGAAAATATTCCTTCACTATTTTATTTGTAAATTTTTGTGCAACAAAAAACCATAAATTTAGCGATAGATTTACCGACGTAATTTTCATAGCTAATTAGATCCAAAAATAATTCGTCGCTAATTTTCTAGCTAATTACATCCTTGATATATTGATGGATTTTGCGATAGAATTTTCCTAGCTAATTACATATTTGATATAGTGACAGATTTAGCAACATATTTTTCTAGCTAATTACAACCGGGATATAGCGAAGGATTTAGCGAGGTAATTTCTCTAGTTAATTAGATCTGGAATATAGCGACAGATTTAGTGATAAAATTTTCCTAGCCAATTACATCCTTGATATAACAACATATTTCATGATGAAATTTCCCTAGCTAATTAGTTCAAGACAAAATTCATTCCTAAATAAATAGCTGAATTTATTTTTTTATGATTTTATAAAAAATTCGAAGTAATTATTCCTTATATTTTTACTTTCTCAAAATATATGCATTTAGCTGGGGATTTTTCCCCTGCTATTTGGGCTAGTGATAATTTCCATTGCTAATTTATAATAATTTAATATTTTTAAAATTATTTATTTTAATATTTTATTTAATTTTTTATATTAAAGGTATTTCATGGTCTATAGATGAGCTATCCTTGAAACACACAATCTCCTCATATAATTATAAAAATATGATATTATAAATAAAAAATTTCATAAATATATATATACAAATAAAAATTTATTGTAGATCAGTCAAATTATTGTTTTATTGATTATAAATTAATCAAAATATTATAAAAAATAGTTTTCTGAAATTTTTAATTATGATTTTTAAATATTTGTATTAAAAGATTAATATAATTTATTATTTATATATAAATATTTTGAAAATAATTTAATTAATAAATTAACATAAATAAAAATTACTACTGATAAAAAGCTAAAATAAACAATTATTTGATTAAATAAAAAAAATTATAAAATTATATGAATTAACGAATAAACAAGTAAATATTAATATTATTCTTATATTTATAAAATATTTTAATGATGATAAAAATCTTTTAAAAAAATAATGACTAAAATATTTAAAAATTTTGAATAATAAAAAAAATTTCAAATTAAAAAAATTCAAATTTTTTATAAAATTAAAAAGAAAATAAATTGAATTTTAAAATTAATACACAGATGTTTTAATAACAACAAAAAAATTTTGATTATTTACAAAATAAATATCTAAGCGTGGTTATTAACTGAATACTTCAAAGATTTAAATTTATAATGACTAAAAGATTCAAAATGTATGCATTTATAATTATTTCATATTATATTAATACAAAATAAATTGAATTTTTAAAAACTTATAACCATAATATATATATATATATATATATATATATATATATATATATATATATATATATATATATATATATATAAGAAATACTTTATTATTATATTATATTATTTATTTATGAAATGATATCATTTATGGTTAAATAAAAATCTATTTCAAATTTTTTATTTAAATTATTTATTTTTTATAACTTTAGTTTACTTTTATATTTTTGTATCTTTATTTTCTATATATCTGCTTCAAATGTTTGTTTTTATAGTTTCCATGAAAAAATAATGCTAAGGCATTAAGCACTAAAAATTTGTTCTATCTTTCAATGACGATGAGAGGAGAAGCAAAACAGGACTACGAGAGCAACCTACAACAAATATTCTAACAAACATTGTATTTAATTTTTTCTAATAAACATTTTTTTTCTAATATTTATATAAATATTAAATCAAAAAAGCCTATATATGTTTTAAAATTAAATTATGGAAATTTAAAATTTATTAATAAATTTTCATAAAATAGAATTGATGAAAGTTATTTTAAAAATAATCTTATATTAATATTTTTGAGTAAATAGAAAATAATAAATTTTAAAAATCTGGATTTGGGTCGGACACTATAATTACAAAAATTTCCAAACATTATCGTATTTTTGATTATTGGCATAAAATATCAGAATAATGTTACAATATTTTTAAGTTAATGTTTTTTTTAATTAAATGATGCTGATTACTAATCATTTGTTTCAATTCTTTGAAGTAGCTTCATGATTATAACCACAAAAAATTCAAAATGTTTAATTAAAAATTAAATATTTAATAATTTTATCAATATATTTATTATTGAAAAACATAAATATAATTTAATCAATATACATTTAAATTAAAATTTATTGACAAACATAAATAAAATGATTAAATGTATTTGTTGGAGGAGAAATGAGAGCTCATGATTTTGTGACTATCAATATTTAGTGAGGGAAGGTTCAAGTTGACTCGGGGAGGCGATGAGAAGAGGATGAGCACATCTCAGGTTTTTTGCTGGCACAAGCTGCGGCAATAGCCGATCGGAAGTTTTACGAGGACATTACAGATCATGTTCATACGGGCGCAGTTTGTTTTTATAGAAAATCTGTGTTTTATTTTTTTTAATTTTCAACCAATTTTTTTTCTCTTTTCTTCTATTTTCATATCATTATATCATTTGGACTCTACACCATTATTAAAACAATAAATGGTTAGAGTAAACTTTGATTTTTTTACTGTTTAATATTTTAGAGTTTTATTGATTTCAAATACTAAATGTTTGCATATCGTTTTCTACTTCTCTATCTTAAGAAAAATAATTATGCTTAATGTTTTCTGCTTCTGTAACTTGGGAAAACACAAATCCTAATGTTTATGGGTTCTATTTTTGTTGTCTCTGAATATGATTACAATATAGAAAGATATCCAATTAAACAATAGTAATTGATAAGTTATTATACTTTTGTGGTAAGTTACTTGTGCCATAGAAGTGTGAGAAACAATCAAAGGTGTAAATATCATTGGCAGAGGCAGAATATTGGTCTGAGGTTGCATTTACCTGCGAACTCACTTGGTTGAGATACTTGTTGAAGGATTGACAAGTTTCTCATTTGGAAGTAGCAAATTTTTTTTGTGATGGTCAGATAACCTTGCACATTGCTACCAACTTTGTATTCCATGAGCATAAGAAATATATTGAATTAGATTGTCACATAATCAATTAGAAAATCCAAATTGGAAAAGTCAAAACATCTTATATGTAACCATGAAAGCAAATCGCAAATTTAGTAACTAGAAAATTATAAGCCCTAGTGATTCACATGCACCTTAGCATGTTAGGAGTTATTGACAAACATATTTCAACATGAAGTGAAGTATTAAAGTAAAGAAAATATGCATTCAATTAGCATTCAAATTTAATTAATATTCAAATTAGTTATAGGAGTGATTTGTTGATCAAACATTCAACTAGCATTTAGGCTAGAGTAATTTTAGGATTGTGACTTTTTCATGACTTTATGTATATCTAAAATAGCTTTTTTTGCACTTGTATACAATAGGAATCCTTATATAATTTAATCATTTAAATACATAATAGCTCTTTTCCATTATTACTAGTGTGGTTTGAACTTTTGTTGGTGATCAAATTAAGCTCGTGTCTGATTTAATGACATTCATATTATGAACCAGAGATAAGTAGTATTAATGATTATCACAAAATAAACTAGGATCAATAAACATGCAATAGAGTAGTTGATGTGAGTAGGTAAAATTTTTTATTATGTTAGAGCTCATAATTTTAAAAATTCATACTTATCCAATTATTTGCTAGGACAATAGATGAATCAAATTTTAATTTTCATAAGATATTCTTGATTATATCATGATTTTGAATATTGAAGTTTTAAATTTATAAAAGCGCATATTTGTTATCAAATTTTGTTAATCATTATTCTTCTAAAAAAATTGGTCCTTAATAGTCAATCATAATTTGAAAGAGCTAAATCATCTATGTTTGGTAGGTAGAAGAGAAGGATTAGTAAAATTTTTCTTTACATGAGGTTACATTATTTTTATTCCATAAAGCCTTATGTTTTTCCATATTATTCAGAAACTTTAAAATTTGTTCAATGCTTTTTTTTTTTGAAAATATTAGATTATATTTATAACAAATAATATTTAGAGCACATTTTTATAAAAAATATTAGTTAAAATTTTTCATAATTCAATTAGGGTTAATGACACTGAAATTTGTTTGATGTTATAAATATCATTGATGTAAGTATTGGATATGTTGTATGTTTTAGATATTTATATTGGGAGGCACAATGTTTTTTAATAAAAATCTATAAATTTCGTGGAAATATATTATAAATATTTTTATTGTGTTTCGTTGTCACTAATGTTATTGATAAATTATAAATGTTTTTTTGTGTTCTAAGATTTTTGATGCATGTTGATTGAAATTTGGAGAATACTCATCAATATTTTTCTTTAGTGTCCACTCTTTGATACAATAAATTAAATATTATTGATAGATTTTTTATGCAATTAATGATATTTTAAGATTTATTTGAAAATATGTCATTTCATGTTTTGATAATTTTGAATGATTTTCACAATTTTTTATAATTATGTTTAACATCATTATTAGTTATTTCATATACTATCCTATTAACATGATATTTGATAATGTTAATTAACATTCCATGATGCTTGCTTTTTTTATGATCATTATATTTTATTTTAATAAAAATACATTTAGAATATTACTTTTATTTTTTCTAGGTATGCTTTTTTAAAACATGAAAATACATCTAAAATATATCAAATTATATTCCAAGTAGAATATATCAAAATTATGTGGCAGACTAATAACATTTTAATTTTTCTCAATCATAATTTTTTTAATTATCAAATTATGCCATATCATTTTTTTAACAATTTGATTTATGAGATGCATATCTTGAAACACGTAGCATGAAATTGAATTGCTTCAAATGTTTTGATATTTAAATATATTTAAATATCGATAATTTTTATAAATTATTAACAACATATATTTAATATACATTTTTATATATTAATACATAAAAATGTATTTTATAATATCTATATCTATGCATAACTATATGTATAAATATATAACGTAAATGAAAAAAAATATATACCTACATGTATAAATATAAGTTTAACTAAATGTGTAACTAAATGTGTAACTAAATCTATAACCACATGTAACTATATTTATAATTACATGTATAACAATATACAACATTATGTTTAACTATATGTGTATAACTATATATAAATATTTGTATAACTATATAAAACTCTATATAATTAAATATAACTATATTTGTAACTATGTATACATATTTGTAAATCTATATATTTGTAAATATATTTAAATCTAATAATTTTTATTATTATTTACAACATGTATTTAATATACATTTTTATATATTAATATATAAAAATGTATTTTACTATATCTATGCCTATACATAACTATATGTATAAATATATAAAATTAAATGAAACAATATATATACCTACATGTATAAATATAAGTTTAACTAAATGTGTAACTATATGTATAACA
This sequence comes from Sapria himalayana, assembly GCA_029783825.1. NCBI lineage: Eukaryota > Viridiplantae > Streptophyta > Magnoliopsida > Malpighiales > Rafflesiaceae > Sapria > Sapria himalayana. Next base: position 144,501 of record JAREIK010000067.1, read on the forward strand.
TGTAACCACTTTTATAATTACAAGTATAACAATATAGAATATTATGTTTAACTATATGTGTATAACTATATATAAATATTTTTATAACTATATAAAACTATATATAATTAAATATAACTATATTTATAACTATGTATACATATATGTAAATCTATATATTTGTTTATAACTTTATATACATTTATGTATAACTACATATACCTACTTGTATGAATATATATATATATATATATATATATATATATATATATATATATATATATTTATATGTTTAACTATATATAATTATTTATAACTGCATATACTAGATGTTTTCATAAACTAATTATAAAATATTCATAAAAAACACAATTTCTCATATCTTTGAAAATTAAAATTTGGAAATGAAAATTATATCTCTTATTATTTTGTCTATAAGCAAATTTTAAAATTCAAATTCATGATAGTTTATATTGGAAATATATTTTTCTCTTTAGTACATATAGTCAAAAAAACACAAATGGTGTTAAAGTATATAAAAACCACTAAGGTTTTGAGGATAGTTTACGTGTGTGTGTGTGTGTGTGTTTCAGGTTGAAAACTATAATGTTTTTGAATAATATTCAAACATATGCATACAAACACTCACACACACATATATATGCACATACTTACATATATATATATAATACATACATGCATACATATACATACATACATACATATATATATACATACATATATATACATACATACATACATACACACACACATGTATACACATACATACATACATGCACATGTATACACATACTACATACATACACATGTATACACATATATATATATATATTCACACACATATATATATATATATATATACATACATATATATATATATATATATGTATATATACTATAATTATACACACACACACACACATACATACATACATACATACATACATACATACATACATACATATATGCTAGATACTTACATATATATATATATATATATACACACACACATACATACAAATATGATAAATACATACATACATATATTCTATATACATAAATATCTGCTATATATATATATAATTTCACTTTATATGTATATAGTGACAATAAATCTAAGGAACATTTATAGTATACTAAAATAGAAATATTTTATTTTTAAACATTTTTTACTAAACATGAAAATGAGTTATTTTTTTGTAAATATTTTATAATTAATATACCAAAGCACATATGGTGAGGAATATATAGGCCCAAAATGAAATATTTTATGAGCCAATAATATTTGTGATTGCTACAATACATGATATTAATAACACTAAAACAAGTTATCATTTTGATTTAAATGATGAAAAAAAATATTATAAAATATTTTGATATGAATTTATATTTGTGTAACTAATATTTACATCTTGTTGCCCACACCTTATCACATGATAATTAATGCAACATCTATGCTACATATTACATACAATATAGGATTGCATAGATGTTTCACTCAATTCACAGATATGTTTACAAAAGGAACAAAGGAATAAGAACACTTTTTAGCATCAAACTTGAAATTTCAACCAATAAACCCCTGCCACTTGTCTAAATTCATAAAAACATGTTAACTCCCACAATAGGCTAACATATATAAAAATATAGAACATTTCCACACATACACACACACACACACAAATAGAGGAAGAGGAACTGTACAAAAGAAAACATATGAACATGAGAAACTAATAGTGGTAATATAAAGTAGATTACTGCTTTGCCTTCAATCGCTTTACTGGAGCATTACCATATCTATGCATCCACAAACAATGTATTTCATAGGATTAGAGAATCAATATTTGAGATTATGAAATACATATAGTTACTTGAGTAGCTAATGATATACTTGTAAAATATATATGTTTTTTGAATAATGCACTACAGAATAAGAAAACCTTTGGGGGGCTTACAAATGGTTCATCATTTGAGGTATCATTTATCTTTATTCTAGTTTTGTTCTTTTCTTTGCCGATTAACCTAATAATGAATCTTTGCAAGACAACTGATTTAAGATGCACTAAAAAATTCTGATTCAAAGCCTTCAAACATTACCACGGTCCATCCTATGCACGAGTCCCATCTTTACAGATTTTAGCTGGATCAAAGGAGGTCGAGTTCTAATATCTTCATTATTCCTGAAACATTTTGTTTTTTGCACGCTCTTTCTCTCTAAACATCAGTGTTGAACATCTTTTAGATATTTGTTGAAGTTGTATGACTATCAACTCAGATTTGTGTTTGTTCATGTCTGTAATTACGATTTTTATATATATGTAAATATGTTTGTGTACCCAAATATTTTGGGTAGAGTTTTAGTTTATAATAGGTATGTAAAAGGTTTGGCTTGTGCTCTTGGTGAGAGGAACAATACCTTAGCTTTTGAAGCTGTGAGATGGACAAAAAAATTCTGGTCCCACGCAAATGCAGGTTTGTTCTTGACACTCTTATTTCGTGCAGATCTACGTCCTCCTGTGCATTGCAATTTTTTGTAATTTTTTCGTTGTTTTTTTCAGGCTTTCTAGTAGTATATACTACAGTATATATCTATACTATAGTATATATATATATGTGTGTGTGTGTGTGTGTGTAGATCTACCATGTATATATGCACATATATACTACAAAATATATATATGTATATACTGAAGTATATATGTACGTTGATACTGAGTATATATGTACATATAATACTATAGCATATATGTACTTATATAATTTGTATATCTACAAATATACTACAGTATATGTACATATATACTAAATATATAAGCATATAATTCTGTAGTATTATATGTACATATATACTTAGTATATATGTACATATAATAATGCAGTATATGTACATATATACTCAGTTTATATGTAAATATAATACTATAGTATATGTACATTTATACTCAGTATATAAGAACAAATAATTTTGTAGTATTATATGTAAATATATACTAAGTACATATGTATTTAGTATGTATATACATATATACATATACTGAGTATAGATGTACATATAAAACTATAGTATTTATTTACATCTATACTGAGTATATATGTAGAAATAATAGTGTAGTATATATTTAGATATACATTAGGAATACATGTAACGAGTTAAAATCCTAGTATATATGTACATATACACTATAGTATATATGTACAAATATATTGTAGTATTATATATTTATGAAAACAAAACTTTATTTATTTATTTATTTTGATTTGATTGACTATTTAAATTTCATATAGTCATGGTACCGCATTGTTCCCCATACGAAGCTTGTATAGGTGAAGTGATTTTTCATGAGAGAAGACGCATCACGACTTGGATAGCTTTGTCGCAGCAGAAAGATGGTGATCGGAGGAGCAGAGGGAAAGAAAACAATATCGATGCATGGATAAGTTATACTTTATGCATTGGCAATATATACATTGATGAATAAGATGCAATAAATTTTTGTTATGTTTTTGTTTGAATTATGTAAAATATTGAATCAGAATAATTTATTATATAATTTTATTTTTTGTTAATTATAAATTATTGTTAATAGTTTCTATTTTTATTCAATTTAATATAAAAATATTAAATTTTTAATTAATTTTTTAAAAAAAAATAAATTTTGAAAAAGTTTTGTAATGACAATAGCTAGGGAATTTTCTCTTGCTAATTTAACTAGGGATTTTTCCCTTACTCATTTAGATAGGGAATTAATATTTTAGCTAGGGCATTTTTTTTGTTGCTAAACTTTTTTTGCTATGAATTATTTCCCTCGCTAATTTTTAGCGATGAGCAACACTAGATTGGGAAAGCTTACATTCGATATCCATTTAGCGGATGGAAACTCTCATTTAGCTTGCTATTTAGGTAACTAATTTATTATTTTAGCTAGGAATATTTTTGTTGCTAAAATATTTTAGATAGGATATTTTTGTTGCTAATTTATAGCGACGAGCACTTTAGATTGGGAATGCTTCCATTGTTAATCCATTTCTATATGCCATTTAGCAAAAGAAAACCCCGAGTGGCTAGGGAATTGTCCCTAGTTGTTTGGGAATTTTTGTAGTAATATATAGATAGATAGACACCTAGATATATAGAAAGATAGATAGATATATAGATAGACAGATAGATAGACATACAAATAGATAGATAAATAGATAGAAAAAGAGATAAGTAGATAGACATATAGATAACCAATAGATACATAGGTATATAGTTTGAAAATCGATAGATATATAGATGGACTTATATATCGATAAATTTTTAGCAAAATAGATAGAAAGATAGATAGACAATATAGATAGCAGAAATATAGACAGATAGA
>JAREIK010000067.1:152785-210074 GCA_029783825.1 Sapria himalayana
TTTCTTTTTGTGTACCTGACTACCTATCTATCTCTCATCTATATGTCTATCTATCTATCTATCTTCAATTCTAATAATCTAGATATCTTTATGTATATCTATATATGTATTTATTTATCTATCTATCTGTCTATATATTTATCTGTTTATAAATCTGTCTCTATCTGTCTATCTCTTTGTCTATCTATCTGTTTATAAATCTATCACTATCTGTCTATCTATCTATATGTGTATTATTATGTCTAAATATTTGTCTAATAATTTGTCGATCTATTTCTCTATCTATCTTTCTATCTATCTGTATAACTATATATTTATCTATCTATCTATCTATCAAACTATCTATCATTCTATCAATCTAGTTATCAATCATTCTTTCAATCAGTCTTTCAATTTGCTTTCAATCAATCAATCAATCTGTCTATCTAAATATATATATCTATTTGTCTATTAATCTAACTAACAATCTGTCTATTTAACTAACAATATTTTTCTCTTTCTATTCATTTTGTGTATCTATCTGTTTGTCTGACTATTTGACTATTTGTCTATTTGTATGTCTATCTTTTTTTTCTATATATCTGTCTATAATCAGCACATCAAAATGTCTATTTATCTATATATCTATCTATCTGTCCGTCCGTCCGTCTATCTATGTATTTGTTTATCTCACTATGTAACTATCTATCTATTTATCTAACTATCTAACATTCTATATTTCTATCTATCTATTTATCAATTTGTCTATTTATATTTCTATTTATCTGTATATCACATTGTCCAATTAATCTGTCTATCAACATGAGTATAATTTTGTCAATCAATATGCCTATTATTATGTCTTTCTATCTATTTATAAATCTATATATTTATTTGTCTATCTCCATTTATTTTTATATTTTTGTAAGTGTCTATCTATGTGTCTATCTATTTATCTACTATCTTTCTATCAATTTATCTATCTATCTATCTACCTAACTATATGCATATCTATCTTTCTATTTATTTAGCAATCTAATATTATATCAATCTATATATATATATATATATATATATATATATATATCTATCTATCTATATATATTTGTTTATTAATCTATCTTTATGTCTATCTATCTATCTTTAAGTCTATCTATCTATCGATCTATATGTTTAATAATTTTTCTATGTAATGATCAATCTATCAATCGATTTATCTATCTATCAATCTATCTATATATATATATTTATCAATCTTTAAATATATCTATTTATCTATTTATCTATTTGTCAATCTATTTTTCTATCTATCTATCTAACTTTCTATCTATCTATCTGTCAATCTATATTTTTAATAATTTGTTGATCTATCCCTCATTCTTTCTGTCTATCTATCTATTTATCAATCTATATTTCTACTAGTTTATAAATTTGTCTATCAATCTATTTATCAACCTGTTTATCTATCTGTCTTTTTTTTTATCTATCATTTTGTCAATCTATATGTCTATCTATCTGTCTATATATATTTCAATTTATTTATCTATTTCTATATCTATCAATCTATCAATCTAGCTCTCTTTCTTATTAAATTTATTTATTTATTTATCTGTCTGTCTGTCTATTTCTCTATTTATCTATTTGTCTACCTATCTTTATTTCTATCTAAATGTGTGTCTTTATCTATGTATTTGTTTCTCTATATGTCTATCTATTTATTTTTTTATCTATCTATCTTTCTAGATATAAATAAATAAATAAATAAATATATATATATCTATCTATCTATTTGTCTATTTATCTATCAATATATTTGTCTATCTATCTATCTAATTGTATGTCTATCTCATAATCTAGCTATCTATCTATCTATATATCTATGTGTTTACCTATCTTTTTATCAATCTATCTATCTAACTATTTATTTGTATATCTATCTATCTATCTATTTGTATATTTATTTGTCTATCAATCTTTCTATTAATCAGTATATTAATCTATCTATCAATCTTTCTATCAATCTATCTATCAATCTATCTATCAAATTTTCTATCAATCCTTCTATCATTTTGTTTGTCATTCTAACTATCAATCTGCCTATCAATCTGTCTATCACTCTCTATATCATTCTATCTAATAATTTGCCTATCTATCTTTCTATAAATCTGATTATCATTCTATCTATAAATTTGTATATCTATCTCTTTATATATCTGTCTATTTATCTATTTATCTATCTAACTAACTAACTAGCTATCTATATAGCTATCTATCTATCTATTTGTCTATTTAACAACCAATCAAACTATCTATCTATTTATCTGTCTATCTATCCATCTATCTTTCTTTATTTTAATCTCTCTTTCATCTATGTATTAATCTCTCTAAAAATCTGTCTATAAATTTGTCTATCAATCTATATATCAATATGCCTATCAATCTGTGTTTCATTCTTCCTATCTTTGTATCTATCTGTCTATCTATCTATCTATTTATTTTTCTATCTATCTTTCTATCTATCTATATATCTATCTTTTTATCTATCTATCTATCTATCTATCTAATAATCTTTCAACCTATCTTTTGAATAATCTAACTGTCTATCTCTCTATCTTTCTATCCTTTTATATATCTATTAATATATCTATCTATCTATCTACTAATTTCTTTATCATGCTATATATCAATCTTTTTTTATATCTATCAATCTATCTTTCAATCTATCTATCAACCTATCGATAAATCTTTATATTGATATATCTATCAATCTGTGTATTTATCTGTCTATCTATCTGACTATATCTCTGTCTATAAATAAATAAATAAATAAATAAATATATATATATATATATATTTCTATATATCTATATATATATTTGCTTTTCTATCTATCTGTCTATTTATCTATATATCTATCTGTATGTCTATTTGTCTATATTTTAGTCTATCTATCTATCTATCTATCTATCTCTCTATCTATTTATCTATCTATCTGTGTCTATCTATATGTCTATCTATATGTCTATCTATCTGTCTATCTTTATATTTACTATATCACTATCTATTAATCTTTCTATCTATCGATGTGTCTATCTATCTATCTTTCTTTCTATCTATATGTCTATATATATGTCTATCTTTCTATCTATTCGTGAATCTATCTATTTACCTGTCTATCTATCTGACTCTCTTTCTATCTATCTATATATTTATCTATCTATTTATAAATTCATATTTCCATTTTTCTATTTATCTATCTTTTTATATGTCTATATTTTGATGTATGATTGTGTATATATATATATATATATATATATTTCTATATATCTATCAGTCTAACTATCTATTTATATATTTGTCTATCTATCTACTTAACTATCTTTCTATCTATCTATCTATCTATCTATCTATCTTTCTTACTATATATCTATATATATATATATATATATATATATATCTATTTATATATCTATATATCTACCATTTGATATGTCTATCAATATGTCTATCTATCTATTTATATATCTATATAACTATATGTCTAATTATATATATATAAATATAAATAAATATATATATATATATATATATATCTCTATATATTTGTCTATCCATATGTCCATCTATTTATCAATCAATCTATCTATCTGTATATATCTATCTATTAATGTATATGTGTGTGTGTGTGTGTGTGTGTGTGTATTATTTATTTATTTATTTCTACCTATCTATCAATGTAACTATCTCTTGATATACTATCTATCTATCTATCTATGTTTCTATCTATCTATCTATCTATCTATCTTTCTATCTATCTATCTATCTTTCTTTCTATTTTTTCTTTCTTTCTTACTATCTATCTGTATATCTATATATCTATATATCAAAATATATAACTATCTACATAATGATCTATCTGTATATCTATCTATCTAAATATAAACAACGTTATAAAAAAATATTTTGCTTTAATTATATTAATACATATATGTATATATAGTTACAAATATAGTTATATATTATTTTATAGACATTTATTTACTTATACAAATATTTATATATAGTTATACACATATAGTTTAACATAATGTTGTATGTTTTATACATGTAATTATAAATATAGTTACATGTGGTTATACATGTAGTTACGCATATAGTTAAACATATATTTATACATGTAGGTTTATATATTTGTTCATTTAATTTTATATATCATATAGTTATCTATAGGTATAAATATAGTAAAATATTTTTTTATATACTAATATATACAAATATATATTAAATATAAGTTGTAAAGTATATATTTAAATATTATTATGTATAAAGCTTTTATAGTTATACATATAATAAGATACAATTATTTATAGTTATATTTATTATTCATATAATATATATAGTTATAAATAGTTATATATAATTAAATATATAGTTAATTAGTTATATATAGATATATTCATACAAGTTGTTATAAGTAGTTATACATAAAATAAAAAAAGTTATAAAAAAATATTTTGCTTTAATTATATTAATACATATATATATAGTTACAAATATAGTTATATAAATTATATAGATATTTATTTAGTTATATAAATATTTATATATAGTTATACACATGTAGTTTAACATAATATTGTATGTTGTTATACATGTAATTATTACTATAATTACATGTTGTTATACATATAGTTACACATATAGTTAAACATATATTTATACATTAGTTTTATATATTTGTTCATTTAATTTTATATATCTATACATATAGTCATGTATTAGTATAGATATAGTAAAATACTTTTTTATATACTAATATATACAAATATAAATTAAATATAAGTTGTAAAGTATATATTTAACTATTTTTATGTATACAGCTTTTATAGTTATACATATAGTAAGATACAATTATTTATAGTTATATATTATTATTCATATAATATATATAGTTATAATTAGTTATATATAATTAAACAAATAGTTATATATAGATATATTTATACAAGTAATGATAAGTAGTTATACATAAATATATACAATGTTATAACCAAATATTTTAATTTAATTATATGAATACATATTTGTGTATATAGTTACAAATATAGTTATATTTAATTATATAGAGTGTTGCATATTTATACAAATATTTATATATAGTTATACACATATAGTTATAAATATGTATGTAGTTTAAGATATAATAATAATTAACAATTCTATAGGTATACATTTAATAAAATATAATTATATATAGTTATATATTAGTATACATATAGTATATTTTTTTAGAAATATAGTTATATAAAATTATAATTATCGTTATACATTATTATATAGTTACACATTAGTTATGTAAAGTTATAAATATAGGTATCAAAATAGTTTACATTATTATAAATATAGTTATAAATACTTTTATATAAAATGGCATATGATTATATAAATAACCACGTGTATCTATATAATATTTGTGAATAAATTATTATTATAAATGTTACTTAAATATTATTATATTTATATGTAACACTTTTATAAATAATATATAGTATATATATCACATTTATATAAACATTATAAATATTCTATATTTATATAAAAAATAATATTTAATATAAATATTTACAAAATTGTATAATCATTTAATATTACATAATTTTTATATAAAAAAAATATATAAATGGGTAGTTTAATGTAAATTTTGTATAGAAATTTTTAACATTAGTACATATGTATAAATATTTATATATAACATTATATGTTTATATAAACATATCAATGTGTATTTATAATGTAATACGTTTATATATATTAAAGTATAGACATTTATACATAATATCAAACAATTATATAAATGTATAAAAGTTTATATATATTGTTATAGACATTTAAGATTAACATTAAATAAAAGTTTGATTTAACATAAATCATTATATATATTAAAGTATAGATTTATACATAATGTCATACGATTATATAAATATAAACCATTAACATTAAGATTATTCAGATGCAAAGATCACGTAAATGAAATTAAAATCACTAAAACACTAAAAATCTAAACTGTAGATGAACAAATTTTAAAAAATGTAAAATTATAGTTATATTAATTATGTTGAGTCAAAATCATGTTAGATTAAATGAAATTGAAGCAAAAATTAAGAAATTAGGATGAGAAAATAAAACCTATTACCTGAATATACTTAAAAAACGAAATTTCAATTGTCTATATATAATTAGAGAAATATAGATGTGTATAATCAAATTGAAGTAGAAGAATAAAGAAAAACTTACCTGAATTTAGAAGAAATATCAAATTTTTTTATTTCGTGCTTACATCGACTATGATTCGAAAAAACGACGGAGTTTTGATGATTTTAGGTTTTAATGACTCGGCAAATGATTTTCAAATCAACCAATAAAAATAATGAATTACTGACCAAAATTATTGTTGGTTAATGGTCGCTGAGAAAAAATCTATAAGTATTTGGAAGTCCAAATTACCGAATATTTTTAATGATAATATATTTTTGGTCGTTAAATAGTCAGTAATTTGTTGACAATTTCGATTCGCTATTTCCATCCTAATTTAGTAACCAATTTCCGACTAAAATTATTTGGTCGGTAGGTATGGAAGATGTTCAGTCATGAAATGGTCAGTAATTACCGACCTATATATTCAGTCGGTAATTACGACCTTATAAATATATTGAATAACCACTGTACCGACCATTTTTAATGGTTAGATATTTTTGGTCGTTAAATGGTTGGTAATCTTACGAGAATATTTTTCGCTAATTCCCTCATGATTTACATACCATATTCTAAATCAAATATATTTTGTCCGTAATACATGGTCCGTAGTTGGTCAGGAATTTAGTCGGAAATATTTTTCTCCGATGCACCTCTTTGGATCTCTAATTTGCTCATGAATTGGTCAGTAATTACTGACCTATATATTTGTTCGATAAATAGTGGGTAAGTACGAAGGTATAAATAATTTGAAAAAATACTATACCAACCAATTATAATGATAGGTCATTAAAAGGTCGGTAATATATTTGATAACCAATCTATAGATCGATTTCTGACCAAAAAGATTTAGTCGGTAATATTATCGGTCTTTGGTCAGAAATTAGGTCAGAAAATTTTTTTGTTTCAATACCATTTTTTGGTCGCTAACTGGTCATGTTTTGAAAAGTAATTACTAACCAAATTTTTTGTTTAGTATTTTGTCGGTATTATTGTAATTTTTAATACTAATCTATATAAGTTTGCCTATCTATCTGTCTATCTATTTGTCTATCAATAAATCAATATAATTTTCTATCTATATGTATATCTACCTATCATTTTATCTATATCTCTATCTTTCTATCTAAATATCTATCTTCTTTATTTTTATTTCTCTATCTAATTGTCTATCAATCAATTTTTCTATCTATTTGTCTATCTATATGTCTAACTATCAATCTATCTATATAACAATCTATCTATCTATTTGTCTATCTATCTCTCTATCTGTATGTGTATCTTTCTATCAATCTTATTAGTCTATGAATCTTTCTATCCATCTGCTTGACTTTATATCTTTATATCACATAGTCAATCTAGTTGTCAATCTATTGATATATATATATGTCTATCTATCTGTCTATTTATCTGTCTATTAATCTATCTATCTATGTATCAATCTATCTTTCTGTTTGCATATCTATCTATCTACTTATCTAGCTGTCTATCTATCTATCTATCTACTTATCTAGCTGTCTATCTATCTATCTATCTATTTAGCTTTCTATATATATTTCTATCTATCTATATATCTATCTATTGATCTATCTATCTATCTATCTATCTATATATCTATCAAATAATCTATTTATCTATTTGTCATTGTATTTATCTATATATCGATCTATCTATATATCTATTTATATATATATATATATATATATCAATATGTTTTTCTATCTCTATTTTTCTATCTATCTATCAATCGGTATTTCTATTTTTTAATCTATATGTATATCTATCAATCAATCTATCTATTTTTCAATCTATCTATTAATCAGTCTATCAATTTATTTATAAATCTATCTTTCAATTTATATATCAATCTTTCTATAAATATGTTTATAAATCTATCTATCAATCTGTCTATCACCTTGTCTATCTATCTATCTATCTATCTGTCTGTCTGTCTGTCTTCATGTCAATCTATATATCGATCTATCAATCTTTGTATCTTTCAATCTATCTATATATCAATGTAAGTATCTATTTGTATATCTATCTGTCTATCTCTTTCTATATGTACCTATTTATCTATCTATCAATCTACCTGCCTACTTATAAGTCTGTTTATATGTATATCTAAATTTCTATCTATGTGTCTATCTATCTATCTATTTATCTATATTTCTATTATTTATCAACTATCTATCAATCTATCTATCAATTTTTCTATTAATCTATCTCTCAATCAGCCTATCAATCAATCATTCTATCTAACAATCTATAAATGGGTCTAATAATGTGTATATCAATCTATATATATCTCTATATCATTTAACTACCTATATGTATATATATCAAATTTATCTATCTTTGTATAAATCCATATATCTAACTATCTATCTGTTTGTCAATCTATCTATCTATCTATTTGTTTATCTTTTTGTCTATATATTTGTCAATCAAAATGTCTTTCTATTTTTATGTCTTTATATATCTATCTATCTATATTTTTGTGTCTACTATATGTCTATTAATATGTCTATCAATATGTCTTTCACGTGTCTTTCTTTTTGTTTATCTATCTTTCTTTCTTTCTATCTGTCTATCTATCTTTCTTTCTATCTGTCTATGTAAATATCTATATATCTATCTATCTATCTATTTATCTATCTATCTATATATTTATATGTTTATCATAATGCTTATATTTGATATATATATATATATATATATCTATATCTATATCTATATGTCTCTCTATCTATATATCTCACTATCTTTCTATCAATATGTAAATATATCTATCTATTTGTCTATCTATCTATTTATTTCTCTATCTATCTATCTTTCTATCTATATATCTATCTAACTATCTTTCTTTCTATCTATCTGTCTATATATATTTCTATCTATCTCTCTATTTAACTCTATCTATTTATTTTTTTATCGATATGCCTATCAATCTTTCTATAAATCTATCTTTTATTTATATCAATCTAACTATCAATCTGTCTATTCATATGTCTTTCAATCTATCTATCAATAAATCAATCAATATATATATATATATATATTTCTATCAATCTATCTATTTGTAAATCAATTTATCTATCTATCTATCTATATATCTATCTATCTATCTATATATCTATCTATCTGTCTATCAATATATCAAACTATCTATCTATAAATCTGCATATCTATATATTTATCTATCTTTCTGTATAACTATCTATCTATCTTTCTTTCTATCTTTTTATCTATCTATCTATTGATTTGTCTATCTATCTATCTATCTTTATGTCATAATTCTTTGTTAATCTATCTATCTATATGTTTAATATTTTGTCTATCTATTTATCAAATAATCTGACTACCTATCTATCTATTTATGTATTTATCTATCTATCTATTTGTCTATGTTTATATCTATCTCTTTATCTATCTATCTGTCTGTCTACTTGTCTATCTTCATATCAATCTATCTATAAATAAATCTATCAAGTTGTCTATAAACCTATGTATCATGCTATCTATCAATCTGTCTATCTATCTATATATCTATTTGTCTACATATTCATCAGTCTATTATTTATCTAGCTAACTATCCATCTTTTTATCTATAGATCTATCTGTCTACCTATATATCTTTCTATCTATCTATCTATTTATCTATTTGGCTATCTATCTATCTATTTATCTATTTATCTATCTATTTGTTTATCTTTCTATCAATCTATCTGTCTAACTATTTGTCAATGTCTTTCTCTATCTATGCGTCTATCTATGTATATTTTTATGGTTCTATCAATGTGTCTATTTATGTTTTTATTTACTATCTATCTGTCTATCTCTATATCTATCAATCTGTGAATCTATTTGTCTATCTATTTTCTAACTATCTTTCTATAAATAAATAAATAAATATATATATATATCTATCTATCTATCTATATATCTATATTTCTATCTATCTGGCTATCTATCATTCTATCTATCAATTTATCTATCTATCTATCTATCTGTGTGTGTGTGTGTGTGTGTGTGTGTGTGTGTGTATAAATTTTTATGTCTATTTATCTCTCTTTTTATATAACAATCAATCAATCTATCTGTCTTTATTTGTATCTATCTATATGTCTATGTATCTATCTATCTTTATGTGTATCTTTTTATCTATCTGTCTATATATATATATATATATGTATGTATTTGTATCTTTATCTATCTTTCTATCTATTTGTATATTTCTATGTCTATCTATATATCTATTAATATATATATGTTTATCTATCTGTCTTTTTTTATAACAATCAAACAATCTATTTGTTTATATTTTTATCTATCTATATGTCTATCTATCTATATATCTATCTTTATGTGTATCTTTTTATCTATATATATATATATATATGTATGTATGTATGTATGTATGTATGTATGTATGTATATCTCTATGTCAATCAATCAATCAATCTATTAATAGATATATATATATATATATATATATATATATATATATATATATATATATCTATTTATATATCTATCTTTATGTGTATCTTTTTATCTATCTATCAATATATATATATATATGTATGTATATCTCTATGTCAATCAATCAATCTATCTATCTATCTATTAATAGAGATATATATATATATATATATATATATCTATATATCTATCTATCTATATATCTATCTTTATGTGTATCTTTTTATCTATCTATCAATATATATATATATATATATATATATATATATATATATATATATGTATATCTCTATGTCAATCTATCTATTAATAGATAGATAGATATATATATATATATATATATATATATATATATATATCTATCTATCTATCTAGCTATCTATTTATCTATATATCTTTATAACTATTTTTATATCTATCTATATGATATGTATAAATATCTACATATCAATTTATTTATCAATATGTCTATCTATTTGTCTATATATATGTCTAACTATATGTTTATCTAATGTCCCTCTATATGACTATCTTTCTTCTATTTATCTATCTATATACTATCTATCTATATGACTATCTACCTACCTACCTACCAATATATATATATATATATATATATATATATATATATATATATATCTGTCTGTATAATAATCTTTCAATCTATCTATCCAACTTTCTATCTACCGATCAATCTATTTATCAATCACTCTATCAAAAATTCTTTAAATCTGTCGAACTATCTTTGTATCGATCTGTCTATCTATATGTCTTTCAATTTATATATTAATCCGTTTATCTATCTATCAATCTAATTGTCTATATTTTTATATTTCTATATGTGTGTTTGTCTATCTAGCTGTCTATCTATTTGTCCGTCCGTCTTTATGTCTATATATCTATCTATCAATCTATCTATTTGTGTGAGTGTGAGTGTATGTGTGTGTGTGTGTGTGTATATATATATCTATATATAATTATCTATTTATGTATATGTCTATCTATCTATCTATTTATCTATCTATCTTTCTGACTTTATATTTGTATATCTATATGTCTATCTATCTATCTATCTCGCTATCAATCAATGTATGAATAAGTCAATCAATATGTTTATCAATATATCTATCAATCTATATTTCTATCTTTCTATTAATCATTATATCTATCTATCTATCCATTTGTTTATTAATCTATCTATCTATCTTTATATCTATAGATAGATATACAGATAGATAGACAAAAAGATAAAAAAAGATAGATATATAGACCTATAGATAAATAAATAGACTGACATACTTATAAATTATTGGATAGATATGTAAACAGATAGACATACATATATATAGACAGATTGATTGATACAAAAATAGATAGGCAGATAAATAGACAGATAGAGAGACAAATAGATAGACAAATAGTTGTATAGATATATAGATAGAAAGATGGATAGAAATTTAGACATATAGATAAACAAGAAGATAAACAAAAAGATCGAAATATAGATGGATAGATTGGTATAAAAACAAACAGATAGATAAATATATAGAAAGCTACACAAATAAGTAGATAGACAAATAGATAGATAGAAAAATAGATAAATTTAATAGATTAATAGATAGATACATAGTTAGATAGATAGAAAGATAAAGAGAGAGATTAAAAGATAGATACATAGATAGTTAGATATATAGATATATATATATATATATATTTATACATATATAGACAAATAGATAGATATAAAGATAGATAGACAAATAAATATATATACAAACAGACAAACAAATAGATAGATTAATAGATAGATATATATATACAGATAGATAGGCAGATAGATAGATAGATACACATATAGTTAGATAGATATATATAGAGATATATAGTTAAATTGATAAATAGATAGGTATATATATAGACAGATAAATAGATAGAGAGAAAGATTATAGAAAGATAAATAGATGAAAGATTGATCGATAGATAGATAAAAAAATAGATAAAATATTATTAGACAGATAGATTAATAGATTGATAGACAGATAGATAAATATTTAAATAAATAGATAGATTGATTGATTGATAAATAGATAGATAGACAAATTGAAAAACAGATAGATAAATAGCCAGAAAAATAAACAAACATATAGATAAATAGATAGACAGACATATAGATAGATGGAAATAAAGAAAGATTAATAGATAGATGAATATATACATTGATAGATAGATATATAGATAAATAAATTGGCACAAAGAAAGACAAATTGATAAACAAATTGATAGACAAATTGATAAACAAATTGATATACAAATTGATAAACAGATTGTTAGACATATTGATTAATATAATGATAGACAGATTGATAGACAAATTGATTGATTAATTGATAGATAGATTAATAGACTAACAAATAAATATATTTATAAATAGATTGATAAGCAAGTTGATAGAAAGATAAAAAACTAATCGATAGACTGATAGATAGATAGATAGATAATTATATATAAAGATAGATATATATATATATATATATAGAGTAACAAATAGATCAATAGATTATTAAACAAATAAATAGACAAATATATAGACAGATAGATAGACATATAAATAGATAGATAGATAGACAGGAATAATGAATATTAGATAGACAGATAAATAGACAGATAGATAGATAAATAGATAGACAAACTGACAGATAGATAGATAGAAAAATATATAAAAAATATATTGATAGATAGATAGGTAGAATAAATAGATAGATAGAATAAATAGATAGATAGATAGATAGACATACAAACAAATATATAGACATACAAATAAATCTAAAAATAGATGGACAGATAGGTAGTTAGATAAACAGAAAGATATATAGATAGCTAGATAGATAGAAAGATATATAGTTAGATAGGTAGATAGGTAGGAAAGTAGGCATATAGAAAAACAAATACATAAAAAGATAGAGACACCAATAGATTGACAATTAGATAGATACATAGATAGATAAACAGTTTGATAGATAGATTGCTCGATAGATTGATAGACAATAGATAGATAGATTTATAGATAGATAAATAGATAGATAGATATACAAAAAGATAGATATATATAATGACAGATATATAGATAGATAGATAGATAGAAAAAAAGATGGATATATAGACAGACAGACATATAGACAAATAGATAAAAGATTTTTAAACAAATTGATTAATAGAATGATTGACACATTCATAGATAGATAGATAGATTGATAGATTGATAAATTGATAGAAAGATTGTTAGATAGATTGATTGATAGATATATAGACATATAGAGAGACAAATAGATAGACAAATAAAAACACACACAGAAAGATAGATTTTTATATAGATAGATAGACATACAAATATATAGATAAATATATCAAGAGATAGATAGACAGATAGATATATAAAAATATAGTCGTATAGATTCATTTATTGATAGATTTATAGATAGACAAATAGATAAATATATTAAAAGATATATAGATCGAAAGATATATTGATAGATTAATAGACTAATAGATATACAGATAAATTGATAGATTATAGACAAAGAGATAAACAGATAGATAGAGAGTAATATAGACAAATAGATAGATAGATTGATAGAAAGACAAATAGATAAATAGATAGATAGACAGATAGATAGAGAGAGAGATAGATTGATATATAGACATAAATATAGATAGAGAGTTAGATAAATAGATAGAAAGACGTATATATAGACAGACAAACCAATAAATAGACATTTAAATAGAATGATTGATAAACTTAAGATAGACAAATAGATATATATATATATACAAAGTTAGATAAAAATATAGGCAGATAGATTGATTGAAAGATATATAAATAGATAGATATATAAACAAATAGAGAGATAGATAGATAACTTTATAAATAGATATAGATAAATATATAGATAGATTGATAGATAGACAAATAGAAAAATAGATAGATAGATGAATAGGAATTAATTTAGAAAGATATATAATCTAAGAGACAAAAGGATAAATAGATAGATAGACAATCAGACATATAGACAGACACACAAATAGACTTTATAGAAATAAAGATAGATAGATTATATGAAAGAAATATTGATAGATAGATAAAAAAAATAATAGAGAGAGATAAAAATTGATAGATAGATAGATTGACTAATTTTTATATAGATTTATAATTAGTTGATATAAATATAGATATACTCTTTTATAGACTGATAGATAGATTGATTGATTGATAAAATGATTGATAGTTAGATTGATAGATAGATTTATAGATAGATAAATAGATAGATTGATAGATAGACATATAGATAAACAGATTGATAAATATATATAGATAGATAGATTGATTGATAAAAAAATAGATAGACAAATAGATAGTTAGATAGTTAAATAGGTAGATTGACTAATAGAGAGACTAAAAGATAGATAAAGAGATAGACAGATAGACATATATATAGATAATTAGATAAAAAGTTAGATATATAGATATATAGATATATAGACAGACAAATAGATTGATAAATAAATAAAAAATATATATATATATATATATTTATATATAGATAAAAATAGATAGACAAATAGATAGATAGACATATAGATATATAGTCACCTAGATAGAAAGAGAGATAGACATATAGATAGATAGAAAGATAGATAAAGATATAGTCAGATAGATAGACACATAGATTGATTAATAGATCATTATATAGACAACTATATAGATAGATAGATTGATTGACATATAGATAGACAGATAGATACACATATAGATAGATAGTTAGTAGATAGAAAGATAGATAGATAGAAGATAGATAGATATATATAAAAATAGATAGATAGATAGATAAAAGATAGATAGATATATATACAAATAGATAGATAGATAAATAGATAGATAGATAGACAGATAGATTGATAGATATATAGACAATTTTATAGACAATATGAAAATTAATAAATAGTTTGATAGAGAGAGTGATAGAAAGATTGATAGACAAATTGATAGATAGATTGTTAGACAAATTCATAGACAGATAGATACATAGATAAATAGATTAGTAGATAAATAGGTAGATAGATTAGTAGAAAAATAGATAAATAGATATATATATAGATAAATAGATAAATAGATAGATAAAAAAATAGAATGATCAATTGATAGACATATAGATAGACATATAGAAAGAAAGATAGATAGATAGATTAATTGATAGATAGATTGATTTTTTGAAAGACAGATAAACAGATAGATAGACATGATATATAGATTGATAGATAGACCGATATATAGATTGATAAGTAGATTGATATATATAGATAAATAGATAAATATATTAATAGATATATAGATAAATAGATAGATAGATAGACAGAATGATAGATATATCGATAAAAAGATTGAAAGTCAGATTGATAGAAAGATTAATAGACAAATTTATAATTAGATTGTAGAAAGTATATTAGATAGATTTATTGACATATAGATAGACATATTGATAGACTAATAGGTAGACAGATAGCTAGATAGATAGATAGACAATTATATAGATAGATATATTGACATTTTATTAGGCAAATAGATAGATAGTCTGATAGATAGATAAACAGATAGATAGAAATGTAAATAAATAGATAGATAGTTAGACACAAAGAAAGTAAGATAGTTAAATATATAAATAGATAGATAGATAGATAGATAGATAGACATATAGTTAGACTTATATATAGATAGAGAAATTTAATAGATAGATGGATGGATTGATAGATAGATTAGATTCAATGATAGATAGATAGATAGATGACCGATAAAAAAACAAATAGATCGATAGTTTATTAGATAGATCAATTGATAGACAAACTGATAGAAAGATACATAGATAGACAGACAAATAGATAGATAGATAGATAGATAGAGAGATAAATAGGTAGGTAGATAGATAAATAGATATTTAGACAAATAGATAAATAGATATTAAGACAGATAGATACATAGATAAATAGATAGAAAGATAATTAGCTAAATATATAGATACATAGATAGAACAACAGATAGATAGACAAATAGATTGACAAATAAATAGATAGATTGATATATAGATAGATAGATAGATATACAGTTAGATTGATAGATGGATAAATAAATATATAGAAAGATAGATAGATAGATAAATATATAGAAAGATAGATAAATACAAAGATTGATAGATAGACATATAAATAGATAGATAGATAATTAGATAGATTGACAAATAGATAAACAAATAGACAGATAGAAAGATTGAAAGATAGTTATAAAATAGATAGTCATATAGATATATAGATATATAGACAGATAGTTAAACATATAGATAGATAGATTGATTGATTGACAGATAGATAGATAGATAGATAGTTAGATAGATAGATACAAAGATAGATAAATAGATAGACAAATAGATATATTGATATATAGATTTATAGTTAGTTTTATAGATAGATAGATAGATCGATTGATAGATATATAGATAGATAGATAGATAGATAGATAGAAAGATAGATAGATAGACAAATAGATAGATCTATAGATACACAAGTAGATAATTAGATATAATGGTAGACATAGATAGAAAAAGAGACGGATTTCCATCTCTAAGTGTAGCCACGGATCCTAATTTTCCATTACTATTTTTGTGACAATGTTTAATTTTCCGTCGCTAAAATAGAGATGGATTTAGATTTCCATCGCTATTTTAGCAATGTTTTATAATAAACCTTCACTAAAATAGCCATAGAAATTTGCAATCCATCACTAAAATAGCGATGGAAAATCAAAATTATGTCGCTAAACTTAGTTATGGAATTCCAATTTTTGTCGCTATTATAGCAATGGATTGTTGCATTCCATTGCTAATTTATTTTCTTGTACACTTTTGAGTCATTTTAGCTACGGAATATTCCATCGCTAAAATTTAATATCCATCGCTAAAATACCTTTTTATTTAAAATTTCTTTCATATTAATTAAAAAATTACTACAATATATTTAATTTTAAATAATTAGAAACCATAATAATAAAAACACACATTCTTTGGAAAAATAAATATTAATTTAGTTCATTGTTGAAAATAAAAGTAATACAAATAACTTACATTAATTTTGTTGCAACAATTTAAAAAATTCTTAACACAATAACTAGTTCATATCATCATCTTATAAAAAAACTAGCTCATAATCTAATATTCGTGATCACAACCTACACTACAAGAAAAATCCCATATAGCTAGGGACAATTCCCTAGCTAAATGAGCATTTTTCATCGCTAAATGAAATTTAGCGACAGATTACCGATGGATCACTTCCCTATCTAAAGTGCTTCTTACTAAAATATAGCGACGGATAGTGTCACTAGCTAATAAGTTAGCGACGGAAAAATCTCTTGCTAAAAAACACAAATTCCCTAGCTAAATTAGCAAGATAAATGATATTTTTCGTCTCCAAGCGAAAATAAAGATAAATGATTCCCTAGCAAAGGTGTGGTCAATAAATTTTAGCGACGGATATAGTCCTTAGCTAAATAAAATTTGCAATCAAAATGCGTCGCTCATTTTAATATTTCCCTAGCTAATTTAGCAAGAGATTTTTTCCTAGATATTTTAATTTCAAAATTAATTTCAGAATTTAAATTATTTTAAAATTTTTTAATAAAATAATTTAATATTTTTATATCAAATTGATTAAATATTGAAACTATAAATAATTTATAATAAACAAAAAATAAAATCATTTAATATCTTATTCTAATTTAATATTTTACATAATTGAAACAAAAAAATAATAAAAATTTATTTTATCTTATTCATCAATGTATCTACTAACAATGCATAAAGTATAATATATCCATTCATTGACGTTACTTTCTCTCCCTCTGCTCCTCCGATCATCATTTTTCTAATGTGATAAAGATGTCCGAGTCACGGCACGTAATGTCTAGTAAAAGATCCCATCACTTATAGAATCTTTGTATGTGGAACAATACGGTATCATATCTGTAAGAAATTTAAACCACTCAGTCAAATTTTAAAAAAAAGTTATGTTTTGATACATATAATATTGTATTATATATGTAAATATATCCTAGTATTTCACTCGTACATATATTATTGGAGTATATGTATATAAAAATAGAAATATTATGTGTACATATAAACTAAGTACAAATAAACTCAGTATATATGTACATAAATTACTATAGTATTATATGTTCGTATATACTGACTTTCTTCGTATGTATATACCTCATTTGGTACTATTGATGCTACTCTCACTGCCACTCTTGTTGTTGCTACCATTGCCACTATCACCGTCAATACCATTGCTACTGTCACCACCACTGCAGCTACCACAGTTGCCTCTACTACCGTGGCTGTCGCCGGTGCCCGCTGCCCCCGCTGCCGGTGCTGACGCTGAATGCCATAGCTATCACTACCACCACTGCTACCGTTGCCACAGCTGCTATCACTACTGACGCTACTTCCGTTGCCACCTCTGCCGCTGCTGCCGCTACTTTTGGTACTGTCACTGCTTCTGGTGTAGCCACTGCCACTGCCTTCGATGCTGTCGCTCCTGCCACTGCCACTCTTGCCACTGTTTCCGCCACTATAGCTCCCACTGCTGCCACGGCCACCACTGGAGCCGCTGCCACTTCCACTGATGCCACTGCCACCGCTGCCGTCGCTGCCGCCACTGTCACTGCTACTACTACTGATAAAAGGCTTTTACATACCTATAATAGGCTAAAACTCTACCCAAAAAATTTGGAGAAAAAATATTTTCACAGATATATAAAAATAGTTATTATAGACATGAACAAATACAAATTAAAGTTGATTGTCATATAGCTTAAACTAAAATTTTTTTAATTAATTTAATATTTTTTGAATTAATTTAATAAATAATAGAAACTATAAATGAAAATTTTAAATTAAACAAAAAAAAATCATTGAATAACTTATTCTAATTCAATATTTTAAATAACTAAAAAAAATAACAAAAATTATATTACATCTTAGTTATCAATGTATCTACTGTCTATGCATAAAGTATAATTTATCAATGCATTGACATTTCTTTCTCTCACTTTGCTCCTCCGATCACCAACTTTCCATTGTGAAAAAACTATCCAAGTCATGGTGCTTCATGTCAGTTAAAAATTCCACTCACTTATATAAGCTTCATATGGGAAACCATGTGGTACCACATCTGTAAGAAATTTAAACGACTAAATCAAATCAAAATAAATTAAAAAACTATGTTTTGATAAATATATATTACTATGGCAAAAATGTACATATATACTAGTATTTCACTCGTACATATATTACTATAGTATTTGTACATATAAATTGCATAATTATGCGTACATATATACCGAGAACATATATACTCAGTATATATGTACATAAAATACTACAGAATTATACGTACATATATACTAACTATATACATATGTATATTCCGCATTTGTTGTCATTTCTATTACTCCCACTGCCACTGCTACCCTTGCCTCTCCTACCGCTCGTTATTACCCCTACTGCTACTGTCGCTGCCACTGTAGCTGCTGCTACCACTGCTACCTCCACTATCACCACTACCACTACTATTGCTACCGGTGCTGCCTTCCTTGCTATTGTTGCCACTGCAGCCTCTGCCACTACCGCTGTCATTGCTACCGCTGCTGTTGCTACCACTGCTGCCTCGGTTGCTGCCGCTGCCATTGCTACTGCTGATGCCTCCGCTGTCGCCACTACCACAGATTCTGCCACTTCCTCTGATGCCTTCACTGTAGTAAGTGTCACTACTGCCGCAGCTGCCACATCTGCCACTGCTGCTGCTACAGCCACTACCGCCACTACTGACGCTACCACTATTGCTGCCGCTACCGCTAATGCCGCTTCTGGCACCACTGCCGCCATTGCCGCTTCTAGCACCACTGCCTCCACTACCATCACTGTCGCTGCTGCCGTGAATACCGCTGCTGATAATAGGCTTTTACTTACCTATAATAGGCTAAAACTCTACCCAAATAATTTGGAGAAATACAAATATATTCAAAGATATATAAATATAGTTATTATAGATATCAACAAACAAAAATTACAGTTGATTGTCATACAGTTTCAACAAAAATTTAATTAAATAATTTAATATTCTTAAATTAAATTTTAAAAAAATAGAAACTATAAATGGAAATTTTAAATTAAACAAAAAAAATTCATATAATAACTTATTCTAATATAATATTTTAAAAAACTAAAACAAAAAAATAAGAAAAATTATATTACATCTTATTAATCAGTGTATTTATCAACTCTGCATAAAGTATAATCTATCAATGCATTGACATTACTTTCTCTCCCTTTACTCATTCGATCACCAACTTTCTGCTACGAACATGTTGTCCGAGTTATTGTGTATCATGTTTGTTGAAATATGTCTTCACTTATACAAGCTTCGAATGGGAAACAATGCGCTACCATATCTGTACGAAATTTAAACCACCAAATCAAATCAAATTAAATAAAAAAAACTATATTTTGATAAAAATATATTATTGTAGTAAATATGTACATATATACTAACATTTCACTCGTACATATATTACTGCAATATATGTACATATAAACTATAATATTTTGCATACATATATACTGAGTACATATATATACTCAGTATATATTTACATAAAATATTAAAGTATTATACGTACGTTTATAGTGACTATATACATACGTATATACCACATTTGTTGTCATTGCTACTGCTCCCTCTACCACTGCCACTCTTGCCGCTACTGTCACTGCCGCTGCCACTGCTGCTGTCATTGTCGCTGCCACTACCTATACCACTACCACTACCGATGCCACTGCCACCGGCATTGCTGCCGGTGTTGTCGCTGCCACCCCGCCACCACCACCATTGCCGTGGCTGCCGTTGATACCGGTGATGTCGCTGCTATCACTGTTGCCACTAATGCTGCTACTATCGCTTTTGCCACTGCTACCGCTGATGCCACTTCTTCCACCACCGCCGCTGTCGCCGCTGCCGTCACCATCGCTGCCATCACCGCTACTACCACTGCAGTAGTGGCTGCTACGGCCCCTATCATCGATGCTACTGCTACCACCGTTGCCGCCACTGCCGCTTCCGCTGCCACCGCTGCTACTTCTGCCACCACCAATGTCGTTGCTACCATCACTACCGCTGTTGAAAATAAGCTTTTACATAGCTATAATATGCTAAAATTCTACACCTTGAAATTTAGAGATACAAAAACATATCCACAGATATATAAAAGCAAATATTATAGACATGAACAAACACAAATTAAAGTTAATTGTCATACTGCTTCAACAAAAATCCAAAAGATGTCCAGCAATTATGTTTAGAGATAAAGACAGTGCAAAAATATAATGTTTTTAGAATAATAAAGATTATATAAGTTATACCTTTTTTTGATAAAGCTGAAATTGATAATATGGGACCCAAGCATTAGAAGGACCGTGGTAATGTCTAGATGCTTTGATTCAAGATTTTTTCTTTTGTCTCACATAATGTATCCTGTAAAGATTCATAATTTTGTTAATCAAATAAGTAATGAACAAAACCAGAATAAAAAAAATGAAACCTGCAAAAAAATATCATAATTATTTGCTACACAGACAAAAATAAATAACAGTTCAAAAATAATTCTCATACTCAATCATCCTCATAATTTGTAGGAAATGCTAGCCACTCCTATGAGGATTCGCAGCTAGATCTCAGAATGTTATATGTTGCCCAAATGCCGCTAACAGTGACTCCAAATAGGACATCTACTATTGCATTACATTTTAAATTTCTTTAATTTCTTGCATTTCTTCCATCAAATTAGTTATCTGCTCATCCTTCTTTTTCATTTCGGTCTCCATATCTGCAATATGTTCATTTGTTTCCAATGCTTATTGTTTGACTGCCTCATCAACCTTTGCTAAGACAGATGAATTAAAAGTATGACTGCTACAACAAAATGTCACTCCCTTAGAGCTGATTGCGTATACTCGCTGCTTCTTTCGACCTCCTATCGTCTCCAAATAAATAGAATCATAGTCAATTGGTTGAATGCCCATAGAACCCTCAACTTGTTGATGAGCAGCTATCACACATTCCTCCTTTAGGTCCTGAGATAAAATAGAGAAAAAATCTATTCTAGATTTACAAAAAATAAAATAAATATTTTGCATTCAAAATTATTTTCATATTGTACTGTAGTTTTTTAAAATCTAATTAATATAACAATTTCTTACAGTAATCATCTAACACTTGTTGTCAACATACTGACCATCCATTTTCTTCACATGCATCTTCCTGAAAATCTCATAAAAATTTAGATCTCGACCCAATTCTCCTGCATAAAATATGTTTTTATTAAGTCATAAAAAAACAAATGATAAAAAAATTTAACAAAATTGATAAAACCATGCAGAGATTTTATTTATTGGACTATTAGGACAACCACAAAATATAGAAATGTTTAGAATTTTAAATTTGTACCAAATCTCGAGAGTGCTCAATGCTCGACTTTGAACCTCCAATGTGTCGACTGATTCCTGTACCTAGTCTAGCTACCTCACTTCTTCAATTTTTACTGGCAATATCTAATTTTTTCTTCACATCTGGCTCCTCCCAATAATTAAGCTACTCGGGCCAATATTCCTCGGATATAAAATCAGGCATTTCTTTCATTTTATTTAATTTATGGAAAAAATCAGAATACCATTGAGCAGATTTGATCTTCCATAATGACTTTATCTTTCCATCAAATTTGGGTTCACATGTGCACTGATTCTATAAATAGAAAATTGACAAAAGAATTTATATTAACAACAAGAACATAATTATTTACTATTTGAATAATAACCAACATAAAAGTTAAGTAATTAGATACTTATTTTTCAATTCTTTTGTTTTGTTATTTTTACCTGAAAGTCATTAAAATATGACTGTTTTGTCGATTCCGAAACTTTCTTTAAGGAGAAAGCTTTAGAATCAGCCATTTTCTTGAAAGCCTTTGTAATTATAGTCGAACATTTTTGAGATGGAATAAAACTGTACAAATAAATAAAAACCATTGAAAATAAGCAAATCATAACAATATAAAAAAACCACTGACAATAATATCAAAATTTTTTTTTCTAGTCATTTTTATATACTTCTTTTACCTCTCATCCATAATCTCAAATTCTAACTTTACACTGATTGTAGAGGAAGGCTCAACATTTGATGATGTTGTTGGTATTGTAAATGAGGGAACAATCGGTGTAAAATGTGGTGTAGAAGATAGAGATGGATCAAAAGTTTGTGTAGGAAGCACAATGGATGGTGGCCTTACATCTGATAAAGGTGATAGTAGAGGTCTCAATGATGGTGATGGTGATAGTTATGGAGATGGTGATTGTGATGTTGAAGTCTGGATATGGTGGCTATGAGATGGTACTGATTCTGCAACATGATGTAACATACTAGATGAATTTGGTTTATTTCTGTGTCCACGCCCACCTCCATCACGGCCACGTCCTTTAGGCACCATCTACTATACAAAATAAAACATAGAACAAAAAATAGGGATATGATGAACAAGCATGCATTTTAGAATAAAACACACCGATAGATTTCAATAAAATATAAAAAGTCTTTGATAGTTTAACTTTATAATAAAATTATAACAATTTAATTATCGGCATCACTATCATCCTCTAGTGGATCTTCTGATATTTCGTCTGATTCCGATAGAAGTTCGAACTCATCTTTAGATAGAAATTGATCATCTTCAATTTCTATTGTGCCACCATTTGAATCACATAAATTTTCTGGATATTCATCGACATTCACAGGCTCAAAATTATTTATGTCATCTTCTTGGAATGCCAATGCATTTTCTACGTCTGCACTTACTTTGTTGCGATGTTGGTAACTCAAATTTTGACCGAGCTTTGATTTTGAAAATTACCCACCAATCTCTATTATCACGAGATAAGCTCGGATATGTACAATAATATACATGAGTAGCTTGAACTGCCATAATAAATGGCTCATATCGATTATATTTGTGTTTATGGTCAACATCCACTAGCTTATAATCCGAATGAATCTTTGAGCTTACATTTCGTGTAGGATCAAACAACTCGCATTTAAATAATACAATCCTATAATTTTTGAGTCCAAGATACTCCAACTCAATAACTTCTTTGAGTTGACCATAATAATCAATCTCATCTGCATTATAACATGAGCCTTTAATGCATACACCACTATTCATTATTATTTTAGAAGAACCGTTCCTAATTGTGTGAAACTTATATCCATTAACATGAGCCTTTAATACCCAGAATAGGTTGTCACATATCTAAATGGGCCTTTACTTAGATTCTGAATGAAAATATTTGAATCTACATTTGATGTTCAATTGCCTGTGACATAAATTAATAAAATGATATTAACAAATAAAAGATACTAATAAATTAAATAATTCAAAAATAAAAAACTTAATTATACTCACATAATTTTTTAACCAATTCGCAAATTTAGTTTCTAGTATATAATCGACATCATTGCTGGAAATTTCTGGATGCCTATATTTTAATTGCTCAACATAAATACTACACAAATATAAAATGAGAGAAAAAAATATACATCAATTTTTAATAATTCCTATTAATGATAAAATTAAACTATGATTAAACCTGCAACCATTTTGGGTATACATACTAAATATATGGTACAACCTCTTCACAATTAAGTAAAACATAGCTTTGGATTACTTTGTACTCTTCATCTGTCATATATCAATTCATTGCTCTTCCAAATGCTTTTCCAAGGTGCTTGAATATAGATAGTTCGTCCATAGAATCATCTTCCACCATCACATGACATTCATAATTCCGTGACACATTTCTATTCTTTGTATTGACATGATCTCAAACTAATAAGAACAAAATAATGATGCTTCTTCTACTAAATATGCATTGCAAATTGAACCTTAAACTTTTACCTTGTTTCTAACATTCAATATCAATTTATGAAGATACCTACATCCATAATGTTAGGTTTCAATTAGATTAAATTACAATAATACTTAAAGTACTAAATAATAAAACACATCAAATTATATGTATTTACCTCTAAAAAAAAGATACATTCATATGACTTGTATTGGCTCTGCAATCCTTGCTTCATATGCCAAATGGACTGACAAATGCTCCATCGAGTCAAAAAAACTTGGTGGGAATATCCGTTCAAGCTTACATATAATAAGTGGAATGTCATTCTCCAGCCTCATAATGTCATCTATTTTGATTGTGGTTGCAATTAGCTGTTTGAAAAACAATCTAAGTTCTGTAAGGACCTTCCAAACACTTAGTGGAAGTAATTCATGGAATGCAATTGGTATTAATATCTGCATAAATAGATGACCGTCCGAACTTTTCATTCCAAATAACTTAAGATTCTTCATATCCATGCATTTACCCATATTTGACACATATCCATCAGAAAATTTCAAATTTTAAACCCATTCACACAATATCTATCTTGCCTTCTTATCAAGTGTGTAGCAAGCTTTAGGAAATTTTTCTATTTTCTCATTCAGTTTCAATTCAGG
The DNA here is from genome assembly GCA_029783825.1 of Sapria himalayana. NCBI lineage: Eukaryota > Viridiplantae > Streptophyta > Magnoliopsida > Malpighiales > Rafflesiaceae > Sapria > Sapria himalayana. The sequence continues at coordinate 179,214 of JAREIK010000067.1, forward strand.
ACACTGATAGTAATCATTCATCTCTTGTCTTGATTTTAAAGTGTCTTTTGTTTTTGAGTCTAAATTAAGCACAGTGTTGAAAACATTGTCAAAAACTTTTTTTTCAATATGCATTACATCTATGTTATGATGAATTAAATTGGACTTCCAATAGTGCAATTCCCAAAAATACTATGTTTCCTCCACAAAATTATTTGCTTTTTGGTCTATTACTTCTAGTAGCTTCCTTTTTGGTAACCTTCTTCAAACCCAAACTCTGAATTTCTGTCATAATATCATCTCGTGAACGAACTACTAGTGCAACTATCATCACAATTTTATTTTTTTGAAATGTTGTTCTATTTATTTGAAATGGATGATTCGTAGGTAGAAACTTACGATGGTTATCAAATCATGACTGTTTACCACTAAATTTGAGGGTAAATACATGTATAAATATAGTAAACTTTAATTATACATGTAGGTATATATATTTATTTATATAATTTTATATATCTATACCTATAGTTATGTTTAGGTATAGATATAGTAAAATACATTTTTGAATACTAATATATACAAATGTATATTAAATATAAGTTGTAAATTATATATTTAAATATAGTTATGTATAAAGTTTTTATAGTAATACATATAATAAGATACAATTATTTATAGTTATATGTTATTATACATATAGTATATATAACTATAAATATTTTTATATAGTTAAACATATAGTTATATATAGATATATTCAATACAAATAGTTATACATAAATATATAAAGTTATAAATAAATATATAAATTTACATATATGTATACATACTTACAAATATAGTTATATTCAATTAATATAGTGTTATAAAGTACAATTATTTATATATAATTGTACAAATATTTATATATAGTCATACAACTTCAACAGATAACAAAAATATGACCAACAATGATGTTTAAAGAGAGAGAGAGAGAGAAGAAATACTTTATTTCCACCATTTTCCACATGAGCAGGAAGTTACTTTGAATGGCCATTTACTACTGCTTCTATAGTGAAGAGATGCTCGGATTATTATTACCATGCAATTTGTTTTTAAAAATATTTTTTTTCCAAGTAATTATGTGCAAAAAAGTTTGGTTCATATATTTTATACTCTATTAGCTTGGGTATCCTGACACATTGCTATATGTTGATCTTATTATATCAGTATGAAATCTTTATTTTAATATTACTAAACTTGATTCAACAAGTCCACTCATCACTAACACGAGAAAGATCACAAGGAATCACACATTATGAGACATCTATTGAAGGAATATTGAAATTATTAGAAATATAAGTGTTTTATTTCAAGAAACATAAATATGAAGTTATTATGTTTGAGATAATTTTGAGATAAATTCAATTAACAAAATGTTAGATACATGGAAAATATAAATCTTTACACACACACACACACACACACAATGATAATCTTTGTTAAAGATAAGTGCAACCATAAGAATATAAATGAATCATGTAGGAAAATGACAATAAAGTCTATTAAAAAATAAATAAGAATAATTTTTTATATATCATATGTTGACTTACAAGCTTATCACATGCTTACTTACTTGAATATCATGTGTTAGCATGTATGATTTTCATGTCTTGGCTTACATGAGTGATAAGTATTGATTATGTGCTTACTATGTGTTCTCGTGCATTAATACCATGTGCTTGAAAGTGTGCTTGTTATATAATGATGTGTATACCTGCCAAGGATTGACATGACATATGAAAGCTATCTGTTGGTTTACTAAATGTTGCATCAAAAATTCAAATACTTGGAATCTTGCCTCTAAATAAATGTGATTTAGGGTTCCTAGCACACAACTACACATATCATGAGAACATTTCAAAGTGAATTGAGAAACTTTTGTTTAATTATTTTCAATTACATGTGTGAATATTATTGAGTTTTCTAGAAGTTGGTAGAATAGTTCAAACTTGTTCAATCGAGTATAATTAGTTTAATTTAATTTGACATGCTACACTATTATTTTATTTATTTTATTTATTTTATTTATTTTATTTATTTTATTTATTTTATTTTAATTTAATTTAATTTATTTTATTTTAATTTATTTTATTTTTGAATTCAATCATTACACATTTTTGAATTTTTTTTGTAGATATCAATTATGCATACCTAAGTATGTATACTAGTTATGTATAAGATACATATGCATATTGATGTATACTATTTTTGTAGATATTAAGTCGGCATACCTAAGTATGTATACTAGTTATGTATAAGATACACATGCATATTGATGTATACTTTTTTTGTAGATATTAAGTCGGCATACCTAAGAATGTATACTAGGTATGTATAAAATACACATGCATATTGATGTATACTATTTTTGTAGACATCAAGTCGGCAAACCTAAGTATATATACTATTTATATATTGTTTTTGTAAACGGTCACCATAAAAAACCACACAATGAAAATGCATTATATCACAAATACATGAGCATGTATATGAATAAGTTTACATACGAAATCTAAGCATACCATGGTGATTAAAGAAGAAATTAGGAAACAAAAAAATAGAATAAAAATGCTTACTCTTCAATTAAGTAATCCAAGATAATCAATGAAGAATAAATGTATAAATGTACCTCAAATCAATACCAAATTAAAACTTAAACCTCGAATTAATTTTAGTTGAATCGGCATTGAGAGATAGATTTCGGAATGTAGAGGAATTTGGTTCTTTTAGAGATACGTCAAGTCAAGAGAGAGAATGTATATTTTAAAAAAATATTTATATTTTTAATTCTTAAAACATTAAATAAACAATATATATATATATATATATAATACAAAATTACTCATTAATTTTAATTACTATCAGAATTTGTTCAACAAATTTAATGTGCATGTAGGAAGGTACAAATGAAAAAAAAATACATTACAATTTTTTATTATAATATTAACTAAACATAAATATATAAATAATAATAATAAAAATGTTTTGCCTTAAAAAATATCAAATAGGTACAAAATTAACAAACTTCATATAATAAGACAAATAGAAAGATAATTTGTCTTCTAGCCACTCGCCTAAAAGTTATAAAATTGTCTTAATGTTAAAAATTAAATAAAAATTTATATATTTTGGTTATAAATTTCTAAGAATTCATATTACTTTTTACAAAGATAATATGAAATAATTTTAAATGCATAAAATTTCATATTATTTGATATCATTTATAATTTTTAAAATCCAAAAAATTACTTAAGGTGAGAAGATAATTTTAAAAAGTAATATTTATTATTTTAATAAAAACGTAATGTTAAAAGCTAATTATAAAAATATTACTCAATTGTTTAATTTTTATAAATTTTAGTAGGATTAAACATCTATGTATTTATTTATAATTATTATTTTATTTTCTTTTAACTTTATTGAAAAAATTATATTTTTATTATATTTCAAGATTTTCAAAATTTGTATTATTTATTTTTTAAAAGTTTTCTATAATCATAAAATTTTCTAAATATTTATAATAATATTAATATTTACTAGTTTATTCGTCAATTCACATATTTTTGAAAATATTTTCTATTTTATCTTATAATGAATTAATTTACATTTAAAGTAGTAGAAATTTTAATGTATGTTAATTTAATTTTTAAAATTTCGAAAAAAAAATTATACTAATTGAATTAATTATATAAGGTTACTATAATTTAAATTATTTAGTTTCTTAATTAAAAATTTTAGAAAATTTTTTTGTATAATTTTTTAAAAAACTATTACATCATAAAATAGTTATTTTAGTCCTTATTATTATAATCTTTTTTTTTGTATTTTTATATATTTAAATTAATTTTTATAATATCATTTTTTTATGATTTTACTAGGAGAATGTGTCTTTCAAGGATTGCTCATCTATAGACCAATAACATACATTTAATAAACAAAATTAAATAAAATATTAAAAATAATAATAAATAAAAAAATTATATAATTAAATATTGGTTGGGGAAATAGCATCGCTACATCTGTCGCTAAATTACAAATGGAGATGATGAGGAAATGTTATTTTAAAAAATATCCATAAAATTCTTACCAAAGCAATACAATGTTGAATTGTGGATCTAGAGCCACCTATATGTGTGGAAAGACCAGTGCCAAGTCCTCCCTTTTCTATTCAACAATTTTTAGTAGCTTGTTCATGTTTCTTTTCATATCCAGGAGTATTCTAATGTTGCTGCCAGTTCCCATATATCTTCTGGTATATTATCTTCCTTTTTCCCTTCGATTCGCATCTTGCACAACCAATCCCCATATCGCTTTCCTGCCACCCTATAAAATGTTCTCTTGACAAATGCATCATTTGAATCATCCTAATTACATGCTTTCTGAAATATATATATATATATATATATATATATATATATATATATATATATATATATATATATATATATTTCAACAAATAAAAATTCATAACAACATACAGTACTAGTAGCACAATGTGATTTTGAAATAATACAATTTTAACAAGTTTGAATGATCTTAAACCATCTTTTCTTTTGTAGGCAGCACATGAACAAATTACAAGGGGTTAAAAATGTTAAAATGTAAAGATGTAGTTACTCCTATTGCTACTGAAATCATTTTCTCTCTAATCTTAGGCCAATAGATCAAAAAATAATCAAATATTTTAACTTTAAAAGCAATAACATCATCATGCATCATAACTTTCAAAGAGAGAGTGGAATAATAAATGGAAGCAATATGTTCTATTTCATGTTAATACCCCACTATAACCAATCTAAAAAAAATAAAGAAAAAGGGAGCTAATCCAAATTAGATACTACACCATCATATCAAACATCTATAGAATCTCTTTTCTAACACTTATGCGATCTTATTAAGCATAACACAAGTTCAGCTCCATAGAGCATTCAGGTTACCTTATCAATATATGTGCCTCTTTTTGCTTTTGTTTATAAAAATTTTACCATTTTATATCCTTCTATTGCCTAGACCACTTATTGGCTTCTCAATATTTTATCAAATGAATACTACACCACCTATTGGCTACTTGCTTAATATTGTATCAAATGAAACTAAAGACTATTCACGTACATTTTAGAATGTGTATGGATTCTTAGTTGGTCAGAACTGAACTTACACTACATTATTTTAAGCTTAGCTACCAAAAACCAAAACAATTATAAATAATCAATTTGCAATGCCCATAAAATGATGAGGCAAGAAACATAAAGGCTGGTAGCAGAGCAACCTAAAAAAGTCACATTCAATTTACAACATCAACATACAAATAAGATCAAAGGGTCCATCACCATCAACATTCATTTATCCATGATAAATTAATGGACACATACATACACACATATTTAAATAAGACCTATATGCCATTGTCAAAAAACTATATTTTTTTGTTAAAAAGTACAAGCAGCAATTTTTTTTGCAGCCAGCAACAAGAAGTAATTTTTTTCAGCCAGCAACAAGTAGCATTTATTTGCTACGAGCACCAAGCAATAGTGTTGTTAGCCATAATTAAATTCATAGGTCGAGTTAGAGTAGAGTAGAGGATGCATACTTTATCTATGATTCCAATTCATCAACAATTTATATGCATACATATATTGATAAATATGTATTTTATGTAAATATAGTCAATGTTTTGTTCTTATATTTAGGTGTATGCTTTCTTCCATGACCTATATATGGCAAAATATTTTCCAACCAATGTATTTTCTTCAAGATTTTTTTTCTTCTTCAAGTTTAATGCTAGAATAGATGAATAGAAGGGTAGTTTCTATCATACATAGGCTGATATGCATCTCAGTACTAAAACATTATATACAACTATTATAGCTACATTTTTCCTAAACATTAATATGTTCTAGTTTTTCATATCCATAACATTTGTTTTTTCATAATTAATTTGGTTCAATAAAGGTGAGTTCAATAAGTAACTTCATTAATTGATAGCTTACTTATTGAATTAGACATCTATCCCTCAAGTGTCCTCACCTTTTTTTCCATTTTTTACAATTTGGACTAGAAATAATATACAACCCTCCTTTTAAAATGATCTAATCTAAATTAATATCCACATTAATGTAAAATTTCTTACTAAATTTATCTATTAAATTAAATACAAAACACACATGGAAATTGAGTTGTTTTACTGATATCTACCTACTAATTGGAACTTTTTTTTGTGGACCAAAGAAGCCGTAACATCACCATATCTTGCTACTATATGAACATAAGGTTCCACAAAAAGCACCTGTAACTTAGCCCTCAGCATATACATTAAAATACATGATCAAACCAAAAACATAACAAATTTTCACACCAGCCAGCCATGGAAAGCAACTTCCAACATGAACAAATCATACTCTACCCTAAATTAAATCCTATAAGTTGCAACAATTTTCTCACAAAATATAGAACAAGAAGTTTCTAGAAAATTTTTTGGTAGCTACAGGAATGATGACAGCTAAACAGTGTGGCCAAACATCTCTTTAAAAAGGAAAAAAAAAAGCTATCATAATGAACCCAATCTAACAAAGATATTCCGAATAAAAAGGAAGACTTTAAGAATAAAAAAAGTTGTAATTAATGAAACAAAAGTTTCATTGTTACAACAATACCAACATAACATTGTCTGCAAAAAACAAAAAAAAATTTCCATCATCATCAAACACGTACACTTTCACTACATTTGAAAGATGAATCATATACATACAACAACCCAACAAAATAGTTGTTAGTTTACATAAATACATTAAAAGAATCTTGTCAAGTGTGCAATGGTAACAAGTGAACAAGTAGATATGAAATACCTTAAATTCATCCCAATAAAACTCCTTAGTATTGGCAGGCACCAACCTTCATGTTGTACCCTCCTTTTCTAGTCTATGCTTGAAAATCTTAGTAATATCCATTGAAGCACTTGAAAGAAATTTATTCTAAAAATTTAAAAAGAATATTAAATGTTAAATCTCATATAAAAATAAATTATCTTGTATAGCAACCAACCAAAAAACAATAAGTGGCATAATAAACATTTTAAGCATATGTGGTCTCCCTATCAACTATTTATATATTCTTTTTCTATGTGATACCACATGTGGTTGATGACCTAGCTAGTGTTGATGTGGTAGAAGACTCCAGATCTGTCTGTGAGGTAGGTGGTGGTAAATTCTCCACATTGAAGGTAGGTGTCAAACCTAAAGCTGGCGGGGCAGTGCTTGTAGGTAGGACGGCTGGTGCAAATAGTTCAGTTGCCCCTCAACCTCCATGATTAACTCTGCTCCTTGCTAAATGGCCACATCTCATACCTTCAATGAACATAATTACAAAATAACACATTTATAATGAACATGCCTACGGTGGGTACATACATATGCAAGAAAAAAATACTAGTAATTGAAAACAATATTATAAATATATTAATAAGGTCACAATAATATAAAGGTTTTAATCTTCAATATTATCACATTATTATCATCATCATCTATTTTTTCATATTCTTCATCTGACTCTATTTCTAGTTCCACCTCCTTATTTTCTTGAAGTTCTATATCCTCAATGTCTACAAAAGGACAACTGTGATCAACTAATGATTTAGGTTCTTTGTCTGCTACAATATCAATATAATGGGTTTTGATGACATCTTCTTGAAATGCTCCTACATTTAATAACAAAATTTTTGATGTCTCACCTACTTCCATGACCCCTCGAACTTTTATCTTACAAACAACCCACCAATTACACATGTTTTTTCTCGTGCTTGGATAAGATGCATAATAGACCTGCATTGCTTGCTCCGCAAGAATAAATGGTTCATATCTATTGAATCTTCTAGTGTGGTTCACATCAACAAGCTTATATTCAGGGCAACTTCTTGTACCTATACTTGGTGTTGGATCAACCCACTGACAATTGAATAATATGACTCTCTTCCATAGTAATGCAGGGTATTCCAACTGTAAAACCTTCATTAGTTGACCATAAAAGTCCAATTCTATTGCACTAAAATTAGAACCCTTTATGCACACTCCACTATTCATGGATGCTTTATTTGATCCATGTCCCAAAGTGTGAAACTTTTATCCATTCACATAATATCTAGGAAACACCTTAACACCTCATAAAGGTCCTTTATGAATTGGCTGGAGATATTCGAAATCGAATCATGAGCCCATAAAAAATTTGAAAGTTATAAGAATTATGGGTAACTAAATTCAACAAAATATATATATATATATATATATATATATATATATTTATTTATTTATTTATTTATTTATATTTTATATTTAGATAGAGTTGAATTTTTATTACTCATATGTGCCTCAAACCAAGATGCAAAGTCTTTATCAAGTTTAGCATCAACTACGGCTTCTTCAACATATGGTTGATGTTCTCTTAATCTAGCAACAAATAGTCTATAGAAAATGACCATTAGTTTCAGCAAATACATAAACAATTTTGCATATATAAATTAGTTTTCAATCATTTCTTTAAGAATTTTAAATACTTACTAAATATAGGGCTTTACTTCTTCACAATTCAATAGAATATACATGCGAGCTCCATGATATTAATCCGGAGTAAGAAATTGAAATTTTTCCTTGTCAAATGCTCTTCCCCCATGCTTAAATATGGAAAGTATTCCCTCATGTTCTTGAGTTTCATCTCTATCAATGACAATTAGATTTTGTGGCAATCTTCGATATCTTTTATTGACATATGGCTCAAAATAATGAGCACAAAATGAAGATGTCTCCTCAACCAAATATGCATTGCATATAGAACCTTCAACTTTTGCTTTATTACACACATTATTTTTCAACCTTCGAAGGTACCTAAAGATAATCTTTGTCAAGCTACATAAAATATTATGTCATTTTAAATTAGATTGACATATCAAATTCATGAGTTATTTTTTGTGCTAACCTCTCAAATGTGTACATTCATTGGTATTGAACATGACCTGCTATCTTTGTTTCATATGTCAAATGAATGAGGAGATGCTCCATACAATCAAAAAAACTTGGAGGTAATATACGCTCAAGCCTACATATAATAATAGGAATTTCATCTTCAAGTCGCCTCATGTCTTCCACTATTATTACTAAAGATGTAAGGTCTTTAAAAAAGTTACTCATCTCTGTCAAAGATGACCACACATTCTCTGGAAATAGTTCACAAAATGCTATTGGAATTAGCCTTTGCATAAACACATGGTATTCATGGCTTTTCATGCTAAATAATTTGAGCTTATTCATATCAACACATCTTGCCATGTTCGAGGCATACCCGTCAAGAAATCGAAGTTCTTTCAACCATTCACACAATTTTTTTCCCTAACTTATCCAAAATATAAGTAGCTTTTAGATATTTACCTGTGCTCTCATTTTGGTGCAACTCTACTCGTAGACAAAACTCTTTTATTCCAGCCCTAGACTTTGCATTGTCTTTTGTTTTTTTTTCCAACATTCATAACAGTATTGAAGACATTATCAAAGATATTTTTTCAATATGCATGACATCTCGATTATGCCGAATGAGGTTTGTACTCCAATAAGGTAAATCCCAAAAGATGCTTCTTTTCTTCCATCCACATTCGTAACTCTTGAAAATACAAGCATTCATGGACTCAACATCAATTTCTATCACTTTCTTCAACCCTAATTGCTCAATTTGCACTAATATTTCTTCTCCTGATCGGACATGTGGTGCAACTTTCCCCACTATTTTACCCTTCAAAAAAGAATTTTTATTCCTTTGAAATTGATGATGTCTTGGTAAGAACTTATGATGATTGTCAAACCATGATGTCTTGCCCCCTTTACTCAATGTAAATGCATATTAATCTTCCATGCAATGTGGACAAGCAAGCTTCCCTATAGTACTCCATCCCTACAACATTGTGTATACGGGAAAATCACTAATTTTCCACATTAGAGCAGCCTTCATTTAAAAATTCTGCTTCTTTGAAATGTCATATGTACATAGCCACACCTCCCATAATGTTTTCAACTCTGTAATTAAAGGTTGTAAGAAAACATCCAACTTTCCCTTTGGATTCTTTGGCCCTGGCACAATTATAGATAAAAGCATATATTAATATTTAATGCACATCTATTAGGGCAAATTGTATGGCATCAATATAACCATCCATGAAGAATATTATTGTCCGGATTGACCAAATGGATTAAAGCCATCAGTGGAAAGACCTAGTCGAATATTTTGACTTACAGCTGCAAAATCAGGATGAGTTTGATTGAAATATTTCCAACCTTCAGAGTCCGAACAATGATGCATAACACCATCTTCAGACTCATGCTCAGCAATCAACCTCATTTCTTTAGCTGTGGCATTAGATGCAAACAATCTCTATAATCGAGGAGCCAAGGGAAAGTAGTACATTTTTTTATAAGGAACATTTGTTTTCTACTAATGATATCCATGCATTGGTCTCCTGAAATGGGAATGGTGACAAAACTTGCAACTTGCAAGTTCACCATCTTCACATCTGTATATCATGCAACCATTAATGCAACAATGAATCTTTTCTACTGATAGACCCAAACCCTAAACTAATTTTTTGGTACGTTAGAAGCTATCAATCATCACATTGTCCGGTGATAGTAACTTGGATATCAATTGAAAATATCATTATAAGCACGTTCAGATAAATGGTGTTTAGATTTAATCTTCAATCACAATAGCAGATAACTTTGAATGATATCTATTGCCAGGCCAGATCTCCTAATTAGTTGCATTCAACATTTCATATAATTTTGAAGCTATTGGGTTTGGGTCCTCTTCAATAACATTAGGATTAAAGGAAGGGTAGCAACATTAATTAGCATTGTATCAAAAGCATTGTATGGTTGAGGATTGACAAATACTAAGTCTATGACTTCATTGAAATTGACATAGAGTTCTCTAGTATCTTACTCGATAGGCTTACCATGTAGATACAAATTATAATATTCACGGACAAATCCATACTGTGCTAGATGATATCTCATAGTATCCACCTCTTGAAAATTTTAAATCTGACACTTATGATGATTGCATGGACCCTGAATCCAACTATGGTCCATCAATTCTGGGTGACTCAGTGAAAAATTAATGAATCCCTCGATGTCCTTTTCGAACTCCATAGTAAAAGCACCATCTTTAATCCGATAATAAATCCACTATCGATTTGGTCTTATTTTCTCTAATATCTATATGTAGTCCTATCTTTATGCCTACTCTAATTCAAGAATCCAACAATAAAATTTTTCAGCTCCATATAAAAATAAATGAAAGAAAATTTTTGCTTTCACCCTTATAAAATAATTAAAATATAACATATATGTAAAACAAACAATAGCCTAAATTAAAAAATATAATCTAATAAGCTTTAGAAAAACAAATCATTAAACTTTGTATGGTTGAACCTTTAACAACTTATAACCTAATTTTGAATTCAAGATATATAATATAACTTCATTTTGTAATCATACATACATATTAACCTGATTTCAACATGTCATATTAATAAAAATAAATTTTCAATTGATACAATGGTGTAGTTTAATTTTTAGTCCATGTAGTAAAAACTTAAAATGAAATACTTTCATGCATACAACTAATTGTCAAAAGCTAAACACATAAACTAGTCACAATGTATCAATGCTAACTTCAATCGAGGGTTCTATCCATGAAGGCCCTTCCTCCCAAGAATTAATTAAGCTACATGAGGGAGAGAAAAATAAGTTTGATAATGTTCCTTGCCTTAATACTTAGGTAGAAGATTTAAAAAGAAGAACAACAAACCAGCAAAATAAAATCATCAACCAGGTCAGAGTTAGACATCAGCGATTCTGGCAACAACCCAAATTGGTGCTACGATTTCAGTTAGCACTGGAGTTTTTGCAATCAAAACATAAGACTTTTCTGAGCAAAATAGAAGAAAATGAGGGTGGTGCTGCTGATGGAGGTGATTGAAGATGATGGTGATTGATGGTGGTGGGGTGATGATGGTTGCCAGTTATGTGTAGCAATTACATTGGATTGGAACGGCTTGGGAAATTTAGGCTACTATCTAAAAAAAATTGAAGAGAATAATATTTAAAGATTAGTTTAAAGTGACTTAGAATATTTCACAAAAAAATTAAAATAAAGTGATTTAGGGAAGCTCAACATGATGAAGTTGTGGATCTAAAATAAAAAGGGCATTGTTTTGGAAAAAGTAATGATATCAAAGCTATATTAAAAATATAAATATGGTCTATGGCATGTTGTATAATTATTTCCATTTATATTTTGTAAATAGAAATAATATGATCTATAGAAAAATTTTACATTTTGTAATAAAGATTTTATTTTTTAGTAATACTTTTATATTTATTATATATATGTTTTTATGTTATTATTTTCATATTTATTATATTATATAATTATTATTTTATAAATAATTGTTTCACAAAAAAAATAACTATTAACTGTTATTATACATTACACAAAAGTTAGCATAAATTTACTTTCGTTGTTACAAAAACAAAGTTAACAGCCAAAGTTTAAATGATTAAATCAATATAAAAAATTTTTAAATTAATTTAATTAAAGTTCCATTAATTGTACGGAAGAAAAAATTATACCCACATGAGAATAAAAATATTAATAAATAAACTAAAATATTTTAAAATTATTAATTAACTGAAAATTTTTTCATGCTCTTCTTGAATCAAAGCAATATTTATAAAAATATAAATAACTAAACATTTGATAAATTTAGTGACGGAAATAAATTCTGTTGCAAATTTAGCTACGGGATCAAATTCCATCGCTAAATTAGCGATGGAACTAAGAATCCGTCACTATTCCAAACATAATTTTGTTAGCTAAAATTGTAAAAGTTCCTTAGGGACATAACTGATAATCCATAGCTAATATAATGATGTAACTGATAGACAAAAAGATAGATAGATATAGATAGAGAGATAGATAGAAAAATAGATGGACATATAGATAGTTAGATAGATAGATAGATAGATAATTAAATAGACAGACAGACAGATAGATAAATAGATAGATACATAGATTTATAATAAATAGACAAATAGATAGATAGATAAAAAGACAGAAAGATAGAAAGATAGATAGATAAATAAATAGAAATACACACACACAGACACACACATATAGATAGATATATAGATAGATAGATAAATAGAAAGATCGATAGTGAGATACATAGACAGATAGATAGAAATATATATATACATAGATAGATAAATAAATAGATAGATAGGTAGGTAGATATATAAATAGATAGATAGATAGATAGAATGACAAATAGATAGAAAAAAAGACTAATATACAGATAGATTGATAGATATATGGACAAACATACACTTAATTAGACAAATAAAAGATAGAAAGAAAAATAGATAGATACACAGATTCATAGATCGATACATAGTTGAATTAATTGAAAGATTGATAAATAGATTGATAGATAGATTGATAGACAAATTGATAAGTAGATTGATAGACTAATAGATTAATTAATTTATAGAAAAATAGATAGATAGATATATAAATAGATAGATCGATATATTATTAGACAAAAATTAAACAAATATATAGATAGAAATATAGATAGATACAAAGATAAATAGAAAGATAGGCTGATAGATAGATAGAGAAATAGATAGAGAAATAGATAGACAGACAGATAGGTAGATAGAAAGATAGATAGATAGAAAATATATAGACAGACATATAGATTGAAATATAGACAAATAATTAGATAGAAAGATAGATAGATAGATAGATAGATATATATATATATAAACAGACAGATAGATAAATAGATAGATAGATAGACAGCTAAAAAGACAGATAGATAGAGAGATAGATAAATAGATAGATTGAAAGACATATAGATAGATAGATAAATATATAGATAACTATAAATATAGAAAGATATATAGATAGACAAATAGATAGATAGAAAAATAGAAAGATAGATAGACAAATAGATAAATAGATAGACAAATATATAGATATATAAATAGATAGACAGATAGATAGACAGATAGATAGACAGATATATATATATATATATATATATATATAGATTGATTGACACATATATAGATAGATATATAGATATATAGATGGATAGATAGATAGAAAATCATATTGATACACATAAAGATAGACAAAATTATAAACAGACAAATAGAAAGATAGAGAGATGGACAGATAAAGAGATGGACAGACAGAGAGATAGAAAAATAAATAGATTGATAGATAGAATGATAGATAGAAAGAATGATAGATAGATAGATAGATAGACAAATAAATATGTAAATAGATAATTAGATAGATAGAAAGATAAAGAAATAGATTGATGGTAAGACAAACAGATGGACATAGAGGCATATATATAGATAAACACAAAGATAGATTGATAAACTATTAGAAAGATATAAAAAAAGAAAGATAGACAAATAAATAGATAGATTGATAGATAGATTTATATAAAGAGAGATAGATATTTATTTAGATAGATAGATGCATGGATTAATAGAAAGATTGATAAATTTATTGATAAATAGATAGATAGATAGATCGATGGATAAACTGACAAATAGATAGATAAATAGACATATAGATAGAGAAATAGATAGATAGATAGATACACAAATAGAAAGATAGAAACTAAGATAGACAAACAGACACACGGATAGATAAATAGATAAATAGATAGACAGATAGATAAATAAAAATTTAGACACATAAATAGATTGATAGATAGATGAATAAATAGACACACACACACATATATATATATATATATAAAGATAGGTAGATAGATAGATAGATAGATAAATAAGATTATAGATCAACAAATAGATTGATTGTTAGATAGACTTATATATCGATAGATAGATACATATATAAATAGACAGATAGATAGACAAAAAATAGACAAACAAATTGATTGATAGATAGATAACGAGATATATTGACAAATTGATAGATAGATAGATAGACCTATAGATAGACAAATAGATAAATAGATAAATATGTAGATAGATAGAGAGATAGATAGACAAATAGATTAATATATAGATAGATAGACAGATAGATATATAGATAGACAGATAGATATATAGATAAATAGATATAATGAAATACAATTTGATAGATAGATGGGCAAATAGATAGATAGAAATATAGATAGAGAAATAGATAAATAGATAGATAAACAAATAGATTATTAGATAGATAGACAGATAGATAGATGGAAAAATAGTCAAATATATAAATAGATGGATAGATATATTAACATAAAGATAAATAGTAGATAGATAGATAGAGAGAAAGAAAGAAAAATACTTAGATAGACAAACAATTAAATAAATAGATTGATTGAATGATTGATAAAAAGATATATAGATAAATAGAAAGATAGATGGATAGACATATAGATATAAAGAAAGATAAAAACATATATAGATAGATAAATAAGCCAATAGATAGACTTATATAGATACATAGATTGATAGAAATCGAAAGACAGTTAGATAGATAGATAGATATATAGACAGATTGATAGATAAATTACAGATAGATTGACAGATATATAAATATAAAGATATATAGATAGATAGACATATAGATAGATGAATATTTAAATAGATATATAAATAGATAAATAAATTGATAGATTGATTGATATATTGATAAATAGAAATAAAGACAGATAGATATATATAATAATAGGCAAATAGATAGATAGATAGAGAGACATATAATCGATAAATTGATAAATATATTCAGAGATAGTTTGATAGATAGATAGATTGTTTGATTGATAGATTGATATACAAATTGATAGATAGGCAGGTAGATAGACATTTAAATAGATATATAGATAGACTAATATATAGATATATAAAAAGATAGATAGATATATTAAAACATATATTAAGGCAAATAAATAAATAAATAGATAATCAGATTACTAGATAAATAGATGATAGATAGAAAGATTATTTAATAGATAGATTTACAAATAGTTAGACAAAAAGATAGATATCTAGATATAATGATAGATAATATATTAACAAATAGATAGATACATAGATAGATAGATAGATAGATAGATAGATATATAGATAGACTGATGGATATATTCATTGATTAAAAGATGGACAGATAGATAAATAGATAGATAGAGAGGGTGAGAGAGATAGATAGATATATAGAGAGAGAGATAGATAGAAAGATAGATAGACACATAGATAGACATATAGATAGATAGATAGACACATAGATAAATAAATAGATAACAAAAAATATAGATAGAAAGATAGACAGATAGATAAACATATAGATATACATATAGGAAGACAGATAGATAGAAAAATAGATAAAAAGATAGATAGACAAATAGACACAGAGCTAAATAGATAGATAGATAGACATATAGATTGATAGATCTATAAACAAATAGAGAGATAAAAAGATAGATAGATAGTTAAATATACTTATAGATAGATAGATAGATAGATAGATAGATAGATAGGTAGGTAGAAAGGCAGATTGAGAGATAGATATATAGATAAATAGATAGATAGATATACACACATATAGAAATATATAAATTAAAAAAGATTGATAGATAGATAAATAGATAGATTGATAAATATATTTTTAGATATAAAGATAGATTGATTGATTGATAGATTGATAAAAAGATTGATAGATGTATTGGTAGAAAGATTGATAGATAAATTGATAGATAGATTGATAGACAAATAGTTCAATTATAGATCAATAGATAGATAAATAGATACAAATATAATGATTTATAGATTGAGAGATTATTAGATAGTTACATACATACATACATAGACAGATACATAGATTGAAAGATAGAAAGATTTAAAGATAAATAGATAGATAGATAGACAAATAGATATACAAATATATATATATTAGATAGATATATAGATAGATTTATTTATTTATAGATTTACATATAGATAGACAAATAGATATATCAATTGATTGACATATAGATAGCTAGACAGATAGATAGATAGATAGATAGATAGATAGATAAAAAGATAGATAGATAGTTAGACATATAGATAAACAAATAGATATATAGATTGATTAAGTCTTCAGAAATCTAAATCAAATAATAAAGCTAGAAGAGGAGAAAGTAGGAAAATTGGAATTAGAATACGATGATAATAATACAGTGGTAAAGAGACAGGAACTAAATAAGGCTAAAGGGGACTTGAGGCTTAAGTTGCATATGGAGGAAGTATACTAGAAACAGTGTTCTAAAATTAAATGGTTGAAAGACGGAGATAGAAACACTAAGTTTTTTCACAATATGTGTAAGATAAAGGCTCATAAAAATAAAATTAAGGGAATTAAAAATAATGAAGGAAAATGGGTTGAAGAAGACAAACAGATTGGATCCCTCTTTGAGAAATTTTTTAAAAGCCATCTATGTGGACAGGCCCCCCAAGAAGGAAATTCATTAATGGAGGGGATTAACACAGTCATCTCACTAGAACAAAACCAAATGATGGAGAAGATCCTGGAGGAAGAAGAGATTAAAAAGGTAGTGTTTGATCTGGATAAGGATAGTGCAGCAGGGCCAGATGGTTGGAATAATTATTTCTTTCAGCTAAACTGACTCATAATCAAAAATGATTTGGTTCCTGCACTCGCTAGTTTTTTCGTAGGCACGGATATTCCTAAGGCATGGGCGAATTCTTTCATAGTGCTAATTCCCAAAAAAGAATCACCTCAAAATGTGAGGATTTTAGGCCTATATGTTTATGTAATGCAATTTATAAGATCCTTGCTATAATTATCCAAAACAGACTTAGTAATATTTTACCATTTATAATATCACAGGAACAAACAGGATTTGTTAAGAATATATTAATGATTGAAAATATTAGATTAGCATCAGAAATGATGAAAGAAATAGCATATAAAATGAGAGGAAGTAACTTAGTAGTTAAGCTAGATTTATCTAAGGCATTTGATAGAGTGGAATGGCATACATTATGTTTCGTCATGAGAAAATTTGGTTTTTCTGAAACATGTATTGACTTAATATATAGATGTGCAACAAGCGTCTGGGTTAGAATTATTGTAAATGGAATGAAAGGAGAGGAATTTAAACCTAGACGCAGCTTGAGACAAGGGGATCCATTATCGCCTTTATTGTTTGATATGTACCTAGAATTATTAATCGTTAATTTAAATAAAAGAATGTCAGAGGGAAAATTAATCCCCTTTAGACAGCCAAAATACACTCCGAGAATTAGTTGCTTAGCTTATGCAGATGATATCATCATTTTCACAAATGCGAATAAAGCTTCATTGAAAAACATGATGGACCTTATACAATTATTTGAGAGGGAAACAGGACAAGCCCTTAATAAAGATAAAAGTCAATTTATGTTAGAAAAAAAAGCTTCCGAAAAAGTGGTAAAAAAAATTAAAAACATAACGGGATTTAAACATAAAAAAGATGCTTTAGTATATTTAGGTTGTCAATTTATAATAGATAGATAGATTGATTAAAAGACAGACATACAGATAGATAGATACATAGATAGATAGATATATAGACAGATAGATATACTTATAGATCTGCATTTTATTAGATAGATAGATAGATGAATAGATAGATAGATATATAAATAAATAAATAAATAAATAAATAGATAGATAGATAGACAGACAGATAAATAAATAGATAGATAGATAGATAAATAGATAAAAATATTTATAGATAGATAGACAAATTGATAGCTAGATAAAAAAACAAATAGATAGATATATAGATAAATAGATAGATAGATAGATAGACATACATACTAGATATATAGATAGACATATAGATAGATATATAGATTGATATATAGTTTGAATGACAAAAATATATTTATATAGATAGACAAGTAAATTGGTAGATTATTAGAATATTGATGGACATATTGATAGATATTTTGAATAAATAGATTGATAGAAAGATAGAATAATTGATTGATAGAGAGACAAATAGACAAATTGATAGATAGATATATAAATAGATTCATAGATAAATAGATAAATTGACAAATTATTAGATAGATAGATATATAGATAGAGAAATAGATAGACAGATAGGTAAGCAGATAGAAAGACAGATAGATTGACAAATAGATGGATGAATAGTTAGATAGATAGATAGATATATAGTTAGACAATTAGATAGATAGATAGATAGATATATAAACAAATAGATAGACAAATAAATAAAAAGATTGATAGACAAATAAATAAAAAGATTGATAGACAAATCGATATACAGATATATGTCTAAAAAAATAGATATATAGATAAATACATAAATAAACATATAGATAGATAAGTAGATAGGTAGATTGATCAATATATAGATAGATAGATAGGCTGATAGATTCACATATAGATAGATAGATTGATTGATTGATAGATAGATAGATAGAAATATAGATAGATAGATAAATAGATAAATAGAGAGATAGACAGACATACAGGTAGATAGATAAATAGAATAGATAGATAGATACATATAAAAATAGATAGATAGAAAAAAAGACTAATATATACATAGATAGAAAGATAGACAAACTAATATATAATTAGAGAGACTGAAAGATAGATAGATAAATAGACAGGTTGATATTTAGTTTGATCTTTAGAATGATAGAAAGACTGATCAATTTATTGATAGATAGATAGATTAATTAATAAAAGATAGATAAGTAAATAGATAGACAAATAGATATTCAGATCGATAGACAAACTAATAGACTGATAAATAGGTAGATATATAGAATGATATATAGATAGTTAGATATACATATAGATAAAAAGATAGATACACATAAAGATATATACACAAATAGAAAAATACATAAAAAATAGATAGATAAATAGACAGATAGATAGACAAATTAAATGAAATAAAAATAGATAGAAACATAGATAGATAGATTTATAAAAATATCTACAAAATATAGACATATAGATATAAGATAGACTAATAGATTGATAGATTGATAGAAAAATGTGTATACAGATAGATAGATAGTAAGATAAATAGATAGATAGATAGATAGTTAGATTGATAGATAGATAAATAGATAGATAGATAAATATATAAATCGACATATATATAGATAAATAGACAAATATATAGACAAATAGATATATAGAATGATAGACATATAAATATAGATAAATAGATATATTGATAGATAGATATATAGGCAGATAGATAGATAGATTAATAAATTTACAAATTGATAGATATATTGATAGATAGAGAGACTGATAGACAGATAGATTGACACATAGATAGAGAGATTGATAGATAAATAGGTGTACAAAATAGATAGATAAATTGACAAATAGATGGACTGATAGAAAGACGGATAGATAGTTAAATATATAGATTAATAGATATACAAGTATATAGATACATAGATAGATAGACATATATATAGATAGATAGAGAATCAAAAAGACTAACAGATAGATGGATAAATTGTTAGACAGATAGTTATAAAAAAATGTAGATAGATTTATAGGCAAATAGATATATTGATTTATATAATGACTGATGTACAACTAGATAAACAAATAGATAAGTATATTGATAGATAGATAGATAGATTGATTTATTTATAGTTAAATAGATAGACAGATTGATAAAAAGAAAGATATATATATTGATAAATAGATAGCTATATAGACATATAGACATATAGATAGATAGATTGAGAGAGAGATAGATAGACTGATAGACATACTGATTAATAGAGTGAAATATAGATAGACAAAAAAAATATTGACATAAATATAAAAAAAAATTTTGACATATAGATAGACAGATAGAAAAATAGATAGATAGATAGATAGGTAGGTAGATAGACAACAACAATAGTGAATGAGGTGGTCAAACAACAAGTAATGGAAACAAATGAATGCTTTGAAGTTATGGAGACCGAAATAAAAGAGAAGGATGAGCAGATATCTCATTTGAAGGAAGAAATGCATGAAATGAAAGAAGAAAATGATGAGAAGATTACTCTTTTGAAAGAAGAAATGTAGGAAATGATAGAAAAGAAGGATAAGCAGATTACTCATTTGAACAAAGAAAAGCAAGAAATTAAAGAAATGAATGATGAGATGAAAGAAACTAAAGATTTAATGCAATAGTAGATATCTTATATGAGGTCACAGTTAGCATCATTGACGCGACAAATAGCATTCCGAGATTCAACTGCAAAACCAAATAAGATAGGCTAACACAGATTCAATAATTAATTATGAGGATGATTTCATATTATATTTATTTTTGAACTATTTTTGATTTTTGTCTATGTGTAGCAAAACAAGATGATATATTTTTTGAGGTATCAATTTTTTTTATTCTAGTTTTGTTCTTTACTTTGCCAATTAACCTAATAATGAATCTTTGCTATACATCTGATGTGAGATGCATGAAACAATTTTGATTCAAAGCCTTCAGACATTGTCATGGTCCTTCCTATGCATGGGTCCCATCTTTGGCTATCTCTTCTAGATTAAAAGGAGGCCAAGCTTCTATTATCTTCACTATTCCTGAAGCATTTTATTTTTGCGCACACTCTCTCTCTCTAAACATCATTTCTGGACATCTTTAGATATTCTTTGAACTTGTATGACTATCAACTTATATTTTTGTTTGTTCATGTCTATAATTACAATTTTTATATATCTATGAATATGTTTGAGAGTACTCAAATATTTTGGGTATAGTTTTAGCCTATTATAGGTATGTAAAAGGCTTGGCTGGTCCTCTTGGTATTAGGAATAGTACGTTAACTTCTGAAGTTGTGAGTCGAACAAAAATTTTAGTCCCATGCAGACGAAAGTTTTTTCTTGACACTCTTATTTCGTGTAGTTCTATGTTGTCATTGTTTAGATCTGTGACTACTTATTATCGGTCATTTTGTGAATTAAACTATTGAAGTGTTAATAGCCATTACGATTGATAATAAAATTAAATTAAATGTGTTCATTTTGCTTGTCCTTCTCTTGGATGTTCGTAGTTTCATGGATGACGTTGGGTTGAACGTGAGGAACTATGGCTATTAAAAGCTATTTTTCCATGGGCATCTTGGTCTACAACTGATACATAACATGGGAGACCAAGACATGATGCCTTTCTTATCAGGAAGTGATCTTAAAAACTTATTGGTCAATGCCAACAATTCATTCAATCCCCACGAATGCATTGTCTTTAACACTTCTCTTGCACTGCAATACATGAGAGATGGCTGGATAAACTAGAAAGATTAGCCCCTGAAGTTTTGTGCCTTCTTTATGAAGTATAAATGGGATAATACAAATTTGTTGCAATTTTGTGTCATCTAAGGCTATGTGATTATATTTATGTGTGTATATATGTATGTGTATACTATAGTATATATGTAGATATATACTCAGTATCATATATACTATAGTATACATGTACATATATACTCAATATCATATATACTACAGTATATATGTACATATATACTCATTATCATATGTACTTAGTATATATGTAGATATACTGAGTATATATGTACATAAAATAGTGTAGTATATATTACATATAGACTGCACTAATATAAGTACATATATACTATAGTATATATGTATGTATGTACTAAATTTGATGCCATGATCTCTAAGAAATTTGACTAGATTTTTAATTCCATCTGAATTTGATGCTTGCATGATGATGCCACAAGAGAAAACTGGCAAAGTAGATTAAAAAGTTAATGATGAAGGGACTGATTGACCCAAAAAAAACTGATTCCTTCTCTTTGTTTCTTGAAAGTAGAGTTGTTTCCTTTTGCTTGTACAAGGATTTTGAAAGAATTCTAGAAAATACTTATGGCATGTGTATTTTGTGAGTTCTACTTTTCTTTTCTTTTTAGATACTATTTTTAAGATTCTCATAACTGCTAATAACTCCTTTTTTTCCCTTGCAATTGTGTAGGTTTTTGAAGCCTTAACTCCAAATATTCTTGCAAGAACGATCAAAACTGTGGAAGGCAGTGGTCTAGTTATTTTACTTCTTCGAACCCTACCATCACTCATGAGTTTGTGTACCATGGTCATGTTGAGTTACATTTCATTGCTCATTATTTACTTACATAAAAACATGATATGCATTCTTTGATCATTTAATTAGAATGTCTCTATTGTTTCAGACATGTTAGGATGTTAATGAGAGATTTAGAAAAGAGTTGCACTCTGAAATAGTTTCTCTGTTCAATGAGAGGTTCCTCTTATATGTATAGATAAGAGAAATGCTAGTATATCTCTTATACATACATACTGAGTATATATGTTCATATATACTATATAATGTAGTATATACATACATATATACTATAGTATATACGTACTTATATACTATAGTATATACGTACGTATATACTGTAGTATATACATACTTATATACTACAGTATATACGTACTTATATACTGTAGTATATAGGTACTTATATACTACAGTATATACATAAGTATATAATGTAGTATATATGTACGTATATACTATAGTATAACGTACATATATACTCAGTATATCTACATATATATTATTGTAAATGTACAAAAATAATACAGAATTATATGTACATATATACTACAGTAATATATGTAACTATTGATATGATAGTATATATGTACATATACACTGTAGTATAAATGTACATATATACTATAGTATTATATATTTATCAAAATATAACTTTTTTTATTTATTATTTGAATTGATTGACTGGTTTAATTTTCGTACAGATATGATACTACAATATTTCCTATACGAAGCTTGTAAAAGTGAAGGGATTTTTCAAAAGATATGATGCCCCACGACTAGGATAACTTTGTCGCACCAGAAAGATGGTGATCAGAGAAGATGGGGGAGAAAAAGGAACGTCAATTTCATAGATAGATTATACTTTATGTAATGTCATTAGATACATTGATGAAAAAGGTCTAATAAAATTGTATTATGTTTTTGTTTTAACAATGTAAAACAAGGGTAGCGTAGAATGTATTTATTCAAAATTATTATGCAAAAAATATTTTCATCATCCTGTGTTGCACATGAGCATGGTAGAGTGCTCCATTTTTCTTTGTTCAAGTTTCTTATTGTTTTGTTGATGGTTACCATTACTGACGATCTATCTTTATTTCATATGTCAGTTCTTTTGTTAGCTTGTCAGCTCCGTCATGGCGGGGCAAAGCAACACACTTATAGACCTTGGGACTGGGAGAGAGTTCTGGTTACGGGGAGGCAAGATTCAAACTTTGATGCACCAAGCCTGGCTCGTGGTTTCTCTTTCAGGTTTTCTTCTAAGAGTTTTCAGAGATATTTTCCTAAATTTAAATAATCTTTGCATTTCTTATTTATATTGATAGTGACGTTTTGTGCCATCTTTGTGAAGTATAAATGGGGTAATACTAATTTGTTGTAGTTTTGTGTCATCTGAGGATATGTGATTATATATATACATATAATATTGCAGTATATACTTACATATATACTATAGTACATATGTAATATATATTGAGTATATATATTTGTATATACTAAGTATATATCAACGTATATATCAAGTACATATGTATGTATTTACTAAGTATATATGTACGTATATACTAAATATATATGTAAGTATAATACTATAGTATATATGTACATATATACTTAGTATATCTACATATATACTATAGTATATAAGTACATATAATTCTACAATATTATATTTGCATACATACTGAGTATATATGTACATATAATACTCCAGTATATATGTACATATATACTCAGTTTAAATGTACATATAATACTACAATATATATGTACATATACTAAAGTAATTTATCTAACTAGTGAAATGGTAGTATATACATATATATATACTACAGTATAAATGTACATATATACTACATTATTATATATTTATCTAAACATAACTTTTTTTATTTATTTATTTTAATTTGATTCACTAGTTTAAATTTCATACAAATATGGTACCACATACTTCCCCAAATGAAGCTTATAAAAGTGAAGGGATTTTTCACCAGACATGATGCACCACGAATAGGATAGCTTTGTCAGAATAGAAAGATGATGATCAGAATAGCTGGAGGAGAGAAAACAATGTCAATTTTATGGATAGATTAAACTTTATACACTATTGTTAGATACATTGATAAATAAGATATAATAAAAATTTATTATATTTTTTTAACTATGTAAAATATTCTATTAGAATAATATATTAATTGATTTTAATTTTTATTAATTATAAATTATCATTTATAGTTTTTATTTTTACTCAATTTAATATAAAAACATGAAATTATTTAATTAAATTTTTTGAAAAAAAATAAATTAGTGAAAATAGTTTTTTGAATGAAAATAGCTAGGGAATTTTCCCTTGGTAATTTAGCTAGGGATTTTTCTTTTTCTAATTTAGGTAGGAAATTTTCTGAAGCTTCAAATTAATGTAAAAATTAGATAGGGAAATTATTAATTTAGCTAGGGTATTTTTCGTTACTAAAATTATTAATTTGCTAATTTAGCTAGGGAATCTTTCCCTCATTATTTTTTAGCAACGAGCACTTTAGCCTGGGAAAGATTACATCATTATTCCATCAATATATCCACTTTAGCGATAAAAATAACCCATTGTGCTAGGGAAAATTCCCAAGCTATTTGGGATTTTTATTGTAGTGGTCTATCAATCTTCAATTAATCTCTCAATCAAACTGTCTATCAATTTTTCTATCAAACTATCTATCTATATGTCTATTTGTCTTTTTGTTTTCTGTCTATCTATCTTTCAATTTGTTTGTTTGAATTTCTGACTATCTATCTACATGTTTGTATATCTATATGTTTGTCTATATATCTGTCTACCTGCTTGACTGACTTATTACATGGCTGTCTGCCTATCTATCTATCTATGTGTGTGCATATACAATTTAACTATCTATCTATCAATTAATCAATAAATCAATCAATCAACTCTCTAACAATCTGTCTATCAATTTGTCTATTAAACTATCTATCTAAATGTCTATTTTTTTGCCTATCTATCTATATTTATATTTATTTGTTTGACTTTCTAATTATCAATCTACATGTCTATCTATTTATGTATTTGTGTGTCTATCTATCTACCTGCCTTACTATCTTCCTACTTGTCTACCTGCCTGTATATCTAGATAGACAAATAGATCATCTATTTGTCTATATATCTGTCTATCTATCAATTAGTCTATCTATACGTCTATCTATCTGTCTATCAACTTTTTTATTTATTTGTATATTCTATCTATCTACCTATTTGTCTATCTTTCTATATATCTATTTGTTTGTCTGTCTGCCTGTCTGTTTATCAATCTATCTATATATCTATTTATGACTCTATCTATCTATCTACATGTCTATCTATCTTTGTATCAATCTATCTATCTAACTATATATTTGATTATCTTTATTTTTATCTATTTATCTATATATTTGTCTATCTATTTATTTATCTATCTATCTACTTGTTTATCTATCTATATATCTATCTATCTAATTTTCTATCTATCTATCTATATATCTATCTTTCTATCAACATATAAATCTATCTATCTATCTATATGTATATCAATCTATTTACCTATCTATCTATCTATTTGTTTATCTATCTAGCTATCTGTCTGTCTATATATTTGAAAAATAATCTATCTATCTATTTATCGGTCTATCTATTTGTCTATCTATCTATTTATCTATCATCTATCTATCTATCTAACTATCTATCTGTCTATAAATCTATCTATCAATCTGTCTAACAATCTGTCTAACAAACTGTCTAACAACCCGTCTATTAATCTTTATATTGATCTTTATTTCAATATGTCTATATAACTATCATAATGTCTATCAATCTATCTAACTATCTATATATCTATCTATCTATCTATATATTTATATCTTTATCTATCTATCTATCTATCTTTCTTTCTTTCTTTTTATCTGACTGTCTATATATATCTATTTATCTATCTATATATCTATCTATCTATCTAACTACTTATCTATCTTTCTATCTATTTATCTATCTATATATCTATCTATCTTTATATCTATCAATCTACCATTATGTATATCAATATATCTATCAATTTATCAATCAATCATTCTATCAATATGTTTATTAATCTTAATATCATTTTATCTATCAATCTATCTATCGATGAATATATATATATATATATATATATATCTATATATCTACCTATCTGTCTATCTATATGTATATCTATCTGTCTATCTTTCTATATATCTATCTCACTATTAATTTATCTATCTACGTGTTTATCAATGTGTATCAAACTATTTATCTATCATTCTGTGTGTCTGTCTATATAAATGTTTATCTATCTTTCTATCTATTTATGTATCTATTTCTCTATCTGTCTATTTGTCTTTCTATTTTTCAAACTTTCTTTCTATCTATCTGTCTATCTATATATCTATCTTTCAATCTTTCTATCTCCATATTTACTTGTCTATCTATCTATCTATTATATATTTATCTATCTTTCTATTTATCTGTATATCTATCTGTCTATATAATTGTCTATCTATCTATTGATCTATGTTTTTCTCTATCTTTTTATCTATTTTTCTATCTATTTATCAGTCAATCTACCTTTCAATCTATCTTTCTATCTCTCTATCTATATATGTGTGTATCTATGTTTATATATTTCTATTTATCTTAATATCTATCTACATGTCTATATATCTTTCTATCAACTATCAATCTATATGTCAATCTATCTATCTATCTATCTATCTGTCTATCTATTAGTCTATCTTTCTATCTATCTATCTATCTATCTATCTATATGTCTAACTTTATTTCTATCTATCTATCTATCTATCCATCTATCTATCTTTCTATCTATCTATTTATCTATCTATCTGTCTATCTATTTTTCTTTATATCTAACTATCTATCTATTTTTCTATCCATATATCAATATAACTATCTAAATGTCTATCTATCTATCAATATATAGTTATATCTATATATCTATCAATATTCAATCTACATAATAATATTTTTGTTAATGTTCGTGTAGATGTAACACTATAAGAAAATGTTCATTTAGCTAGAAAATTTTAGCTAGGGATCAATTCCTAGCTAAATTATGAGGGATTAGCTAGGGAATAGCAAGGGATTTATGATTTTTTATTGAATTAAAAATTTGCAACGGATTAGCAATGCAATATTTTTTCTAACTTTCGCTCAATAAAAGCGGGGAATTTAGCAATGGATTAGTGATTGATTAGCGATATAATATTTTCATAAAATCTACTCAAGAAAAGTGGGAAATTTAGAGAAAGATTAGCGATGGATTAGTGACAAAATATTTTTCATAAATTTCACTCTAGAAAAGCGGGGAATTAAGCAATGGATTTAGCGATTGAATTTTCCTAGCTAATAAAATCCTGAATATAGCGATGGATTTAGTGATGGAATTTTTGTAGCTAATAAAATCTTGAATTTAAAGATGGATTTAGCAATGGAATTTGCCTAGCTAATTACATCCGGAACATAGCGATAGATTTCAGTGATGGAATTCTCTAGCTAATTACTTCTGGAACATAGCGACAGATTTTATCGACGAAATTTCCTTAGCTAATTACATCCCGAAATATAGCGATAGATTTAGCGACCGAATTTCTCTAGCTAATTACATACTGAATATAGTGATAGATTTTAGCGACAGAATTTCCCTAGCCAATTTCATCCTAAATATAGTGATGAATTTTAGTGACAGAACTTCCCTAGCTAATTAAATCTAAAATATATCTATGGATTTAGCAACAAAATTTCCCTAGATAATAAAATCCGGAATATAGCGACGAATTTAGTAACGGAACTTCCTTAGCTAATTAAATCCCAAACATAGGGACGAATTTAGTGATGGAATTTCACTATCCAATATTTAAGTATTTATTTTTTTTATTTTATTATTATTTTTCATATTTTATTTAATTTTGTTTATTAAATGTATGTTAATGGTCTATAGATGAGTGGTCCTTGAAAGAAACATTCTCCTTGTAAAATTATAAAAAAAGGATATTATAAATAAATAATTTAAAAAATATAAAAATATAAAAAATTATTATATTAATAAGGACTAAAATAACTATTTTATGAAGTATTAATTTTTTAAAAAATTATACAAAAAATTTTTCTAAAATGTTTAATTAAGAAACTTAATAATTTGTATTAACGTAACATTAAATAAGTAATTCAATAAGTATAATAATTTTTATCGATATTTTACAAATTAAATTGACATACATTAAAATTTCTACTAACATAAATGTAAAATAATTCATTGTATGATAAAAAAAATATTTTCTAAAATATTTGAATTGACCATTAAACTAGTAAATATTAATATTATTATAATGTATAAAAAAATTTTATGATTATAGGAAACTTTTATAAAAATAATTAATACAAATTTGAAAATCTTTAATTATAATAAAAATTTAAATTTTTTTATTAAATTTAAAAGAAAATAAATTAATATTTAAAAATAAATACATAGATGTTTTTCCCTACTAAAAATTATAAGAATTAAACAATTGAGTAATATGTTTACTATTAGCTTTTAATATTTAGTCTTTATTAAAATAAAAATTATAACTATTTTTAATTATCTTCTCACTTTAAGTAATTTTTAAAATTTTAAAAATTATAAATGATATCAACTAATATGAAATTTTATGCCTTTAAAATTATTTCATATTATCTTTATAAAAATTAAAATGAATTCTTAAAAATTTATAACAGTAAAATATATATATTTATATATTTTTTAACATAAAGAGTGTTTTATAACACTTAGGAGTGTGGCTTGAAGACCAATCATCTTTTCATGTGTGTCTTGCTATATGAAGTTTGTAAATTTTGTAGCCATTTGATTTTTTTTCTAGTTATAAAGATAAACATCTATTTTTTGAAGTTGTATATATATTTATTGTTTAATTAATTTTATAATAAAAAATTGCATGGTGTTTGTTTTTCATGTGTACCTTGCTACACACACATGAACTTTGTTGAAAATATTTTGATAATAAATAAAAAAATGAGTCTTTATGTATTATAATTATTTATTATTTATTTAGCTATCTATACATATATGTAAATCTATATATATGTAATAAATTTAGATGTATAAAAATATATAACTATATGTAAATCCTAAAATTAATTGAAAAATGAATCTTTATGTATAAAAAAATGAATTGAAAAAATTGAGTCTTTATGTAAATATATGTAAATCTTTGAAAATATATCAGAAAGAGATTTATCATCAATTCAACTCTAACATATATGTATAAATAAATGAATTGAAAAATGAGTCTTTAGGTAAATATATTTATTTATTGTTTAATTAGTTATATCTAGTTCATTTTTTATACATATATGTATAAAAAAATGAAGTTTACAAATATATGGATTTCAACTCTAACATACGCTTAAGAGCATCTCCAAGAGGCTCGGTGTTCGCTTCTGTAGTTTATCTCACCTTATATATAAACCCTCACCAGACTCCAACTCCAACGGGCTTCGATTCTTGAGGGGGCCTTTGGAAGACAAACTTCTC
>JAREIK010000067.1:216145-227540 GCA_029783825.1 Sapria himalayana
AGATTGACACATAGATAGACATATAGTAGAACAAATAAATAGATATATAAATAAACATATAGATAGATAGATAGATAAAAAGATATATAGATAGATATACATGGATTAATAGAAAGAAAGATAGACAGACATATATATATATATATCAATATATAGATAAATTGCCAGATATATAGATAGATTGGTACATAGATAGATAGTCAAATATAGAGAGTAGATATAGATAGATAGATAGATAGATAGATAATAGCAAGTGATAGAGAGATAGATATACAAAAATTGATATAGATAGATAGACACATATATAAATAGATAGATATATAGATAGATAGTACCTATATAGATAGACTAATAATATATACATAGATAGATAGATAGATAGATAGACAAATAATGATAGATAGACTACTACATACACAAACATATAGGTAAATAGATAGATAGATAGATAGTAAATTAGATAATTAGATAAATAGACATATATAATAATTGATATACCAAATGATAGATAGCTAGATAGTCCCACATATATACAGACATACAAATAGACAGACAGATAGATAGTAGATAGAAAGATAGATAGATATAGATAAATAGATAGACAAATAGATAGAAACAAATATATATATATATACACACACACACACACAGATGGATAAATAGATAGATTGATAGACAGACAGATAGACAATCAGATAGATAAATAGATAGAAAGACAGATAGACAAATAGATAGATATACTAATAGATGATAGATAAAAAGGCAGATAGACATGCAAATAGAAAGTCAGATAAAAAGATTAATAGACAGGTAGAAAATAGAATATAGATATGAAGTATATAAATTGACACATAGATGTTGGATTGATAAATTAAAAGATAGTGGATATATATGTGGATAGATAGAGAGATATAGAAAGAAAGATAGATGGATAGATGGATAAATAGTCAATTAGATAGATATATACACAGATAATTAGATAAATATTTAGATAGATAGATAGTTAGTTGATATATATTCATACTTGATTGAATAGATATATTAAAGGTAGATTTAGAGTCCATTATCAAGATAGATTATAGATAAATAGATATATAGATCGATATATAGATACATATACTAATCTATATAGATAGTCAGATAGATATATAGAAATATAAATATGTAGAAAGACAAATTGATATACAGAGATAGAAGAAAGATAGATAGATAGATAGATAGACAAATAGATAAAAGATAGATATACAAAAATAGATAGATAGATAGTTAAAAAGATAGATTTATATATAGATAGATAGATATCAAATAGAAAATTGATATATAGAGTGTTGGAGTTATAGTTAGATAGACAAATAAATAGATAGTTAGATAGATAGATAGATAGATAGATAGATAAATAGACAAATAGATAGACAGATATATAGATAGATAATAAGATAGATAGATAGATAGATAGACAAATATTTAGATAGTTAGCCGGAGAGATAGAAAGATAGATAGATAGAAAGATAGATAGATAGAATGATAGATAGATAGAAAAATTGATAGAAAGAAAGATAGATAGATAGAAAGATAGATTGAAAGATGTATAGATTAAAAGGTAGACAGACATATAGTTAACTTAGATAGATAGATAGATAGATGGACATATAGACTGATATATAAATAGGCATATATATATATAGATAGATAGATACACAAATAGATAGACAAATAGAAAAATAGACAGATAGAGAGATAGATATATTTATATATGGACAAATAGACATATTTAGATACATAGATAGTTAGATATATACATAAACAAATAGATAGACAGCTCGATAGATAGATAGTTAAATATCTAGATATACGAATAGATAGTAAAATACACAATTAGATAGATAGATAGGTATATAGATAGATTGATAGATAGGTATATAGATAGATAGATACACAGATAGATATTTATATATAAAAAGATACAAAAATAGTTAGGCAGATTGATAGATAGATAGACAGATGCCGCATGTTGCTGGTGCTGCCGCTGCTGCCACCACTGCCACCACTACCACCACTACCGCTGCTGCCACTGCTACCACTTCTATCGCTACTATCACTTCAGCCGCTTCTTCCACTTCTACCGCTGATGTCGCCTCTGACTCCACTACCGCTTCCACCGCCATTGCCACCACCACCACTGCTACCACTGCTAATAATAAAAGAAAGGTGGGCGATGATGCTCGACTAATGAAGTTGAGATTGAGTGAGTTATTGATGAGGCGGCGAGCTGCTTCTCCTAAAATAGGACCATATATTCTTACTAGACCAGAATTACATGACACTACATGAGCATCATCAACAACATCATTCTAAGACCTAGTACAATAAGAACCAATCATTGCAGAATCTAGAGCAACAAAACTTATTTAAGCATCTGTTCGCTTTGTACAATGTGATAATTACATATCAATATAATAACTAAAATTTTTATGACCAACTTCTATCTGCCTGGCTGGCCTAGACTAGAAATATCATCCCACAGCTTTAAGAAAAGTATAATATCCAATGCTTTTTTTACCTACATCAATGAGCAATGCACAATGATGACTTGACCAGCCCGGGCAATTATATATTCAAAAGTCTGTCTGTGTGTAAATAGGTGTGTACGTATGATAATATATACATAACTACATATAAATATATGCACCTACTTATGTATATACCTGGTATATACGTATGTATATAGTATAGTATAAAAGTACATATATACCAAGTATATACGTACATATATACTACAATTTAAAAGTACGTATATACCGAGTATATACCTACATATATACTACAATATATAAGTCTGTATATACTGAGTATATATGTACAAATTTACTCAGTATATATGAACATATATACTTGGTATATACGTACTTATATACTCAGTATATACGTACATTTATACCAAGTATATATGTACATATATACTATAGTATTATATGTACGTATATATAATCACATAGCCCTAGATGACACACACATGTGTACTTTAATGAAAACACACCTACCATCAAAGACAAAAGAATATAATAATATAGGACTTAAAAAACATGCATATAGGTCTCTCAGGCATGGTCAGCATTTCTCGTTCTTTTTTTTCTAGTACTCCATGAAAATAGAGAATATTGTTACACCTACACATGGAGCATAACATACTACATTTACAAACCAATAACAAGGAGTCACAGATCTGAACTATGATGATGCATATCAGCACAAAATAAGAGTGTCAAGAACAAACCTACATTTGCATGGAATTAATTATTTTGGTTCATATCACTGCTTCATATAATAAGGTGTTGTTCCCAGCACCATGGAGGCCCCGCCAAGACTTTTACATACCTAAAATAGACTAAAACTCTACCCAAAAATTTTGGGGACACGCAGACATATTTACAAATATATAAAAATAGTTATTATAGACATGAAAAAATTCAAATTAAAGTTGATTGTCATACAGCTTCAACTAAAATTTAATTAAATTATTTAATATTTTTATATTAAATTGAATAAAAACAGAAACTATATATATTAATTTTTAATTAAAAAAATTCATTTAATAACTTATTCTAATATAATATTTTATATAACTAAAATAAAAAAATAACAAATTTATATTACATATTATTAATCAATGTATCTACCGATAGTGCATAAAGTATTATCTATCATGCATTGACATTGCTTTTACTCTCTCAACTCCTCTGATCACCAACTTTCTACTGCAAAAAAGTTGTCCGGGTCATGGTGCGTCATGTCTATTGAAAAATCCCTTCACTTATACAAGCTTCGTATGGGAAACAATGTGATACCATATCTGTAAGAAATTTAAACCACTAAATCTAATCAAAGTAAATTAAAAAAAAGCTATGTTTTGATAAATATATATTACTGCAATAAATATGTACATATATACTAGCATTTCACTCGTACATATATTACTGTAGTATATGTACATATAAACTATAGTATTATGCATACATATATACTGAGTACATATATACTCAGTATATATGTACATAAAATACTGTAGTATTATATGTACATATATACTGACTATATATGTATGTATATACCACATTTGTTGCTGTTGTGGCTGCTCCCATTGTCACTATGGCTCCTGCCACTGTCGCTCATGCCACTGTCATTGCCACTGCTACTACAGGTGCTGTCGGTGTTGTAGCCATTACTGTCGGTGCTACCGCTACTACCACTACTACCGGTGCTGCCGCCAATGCTGCCACTGCCATTGCTGCTGTCGTTGTCGCCGCTACTACTCTAAATAAATGCATACAAAGCTATAAACAATTATATAGAATTACATATGTGTATGCATATATGTATACATCATTAAGAATAAAGTTATATTTATTTATATAAAGTTTTTTATAGTTATACAAATATTTATATATAGTTTTACACATATAGTTAAACATTATGTTGTATGTTTTTATACATATCATTATAAATATAGTTACATGTGGTTATACATATAGTTACACGTATAGTTTAACTTATATTTATACATGTATGTATATATATTTTTTCATATAATTTCAGATATTTATACATATAGTTATGTATAGGCATAGATATACTAAAATACATTTTTTATACTAATATATAAAAATATATATTAAATATATGTTGTTAATTATATATTTAAATGTAGTTATGTATAATGTTTTTATAGTTATACATATAGTAAAATTGAATTATTTATAGTTATATGTTATTATACATATAATATATATAGTAATTTGAAGAGAAAATTAGAGTGAGTATCTCATATTTTGACTGCTCATCCATAATAAAATTAATAACAAATAAAAACAAGGTGTGACCTAGAAACAAGCTAAAATTATAATATTTTCTTTCATGCTGATGTATAAAGTTCCATGACATATAGCTTAGATGAAACAAGGTGTAAACTAGGAATGTTGATGTGTCAAGTGAGGTGGGAGACATAAGCACGACATGATTTATCCATGTCTGGCATAGTATGATTCATCCAAGTTTGACCTGGTTCATAGTCATGCCGAGCTAGGTGGGTCTAACCATGCCTTGTGTTAGGCTTGGCATGGCTCGTGTGCCTGACATTGTAGCATGACCCATTAGCACAGGGTTTTTAGAAAAAGTAGTTGTTTTTTTTAATGGTTGTTGTTGCCTTGTTAGCTAAAATATTTATACCCATTATAGGTGAAAATATTTTTTAGTCATTGGATTGCATTTGACCGCTTATTTGTAAAAATTTGATAGCTTTTGAGTTTCTACCCTAAAATATGTGAAATAAAAAAATAATATTTAATTAAAAAAGTTTTCTATAAATATTTAATTGATATATTTTTATATTGATATTTATATTATATTTTTTTTTCTCTTTTTGTTATTATTATATTCATATCGTATCCTATTTGTGCTATTTTGTTAAATAATTTATAATTTTAAATTGTCTTGTATGTCATGTATGTGTTAGTTTCATGAGTAGTTGACTTCCAGGCACAAAAATATGAGGTACATATCTAAAGTATTTAATACACACAAAAACTTAAGGTATACATTGTGATTATGTTTAAAGAATTAATTTTATTTAGTATATTTTAGATTAATAATTATATTAAAAAAATGTAAATAATTTAAATTTATTATTATTTTTCTCCTACTTTCAATTCAATCTCATACATAAAAAAATGATAAATGCTGAACAATAACAATAACTTGACTGAAAGGTTCATATTTGAAACTAGGTTTTCTCTTATAATTTTCACTCATTTGCCTAAGAAACATAAAAATAAACAAAATTTAGTAATATGTATGTACTTAACAAAATCAAAAAAAAAATAGTTGGAGTGTCGAAGAAGATTTCAGGTAAACAAAAATGAGCTATAGGATCTTTGAATTTGGATCAACATCAGGTTAATTGACCATCTTCATTTATCACAATGAATTTGTGAGAGAAGATGTGATCAAATTGATTATTAACTCGAGTATTCTGGTTAGATTTTTGGAAGATTCTAAAATAATTTCTATTATGCAAATTTACTTTCGATCTACTTATCATAGAATTTTTAGTCATATGTCAACTAATAGGAATAACATTATAAAATATTTTAAATTTAAAAAATAATTAGTAATTAAGAACGTAGCAAATAGAATAGAGGGTTGTCCTTGAAGTTGGACTTCTAGACTAGGCATGAATCATGATGATATTTTATTTGCATGTCTCACCATTATGTCAATTTTTATGTATAAAATTAATAATTTTTTTTATCCAGTCAGTAGATTAGAAAATTAAGATTAGAGTTGCTGGCCATAAGATTATCTACCTTTTTGGGAGATATTATTTGCTCTAAATAAGCTGCAACTGCATTTGTCATTTTCTCCTAGTATAAACACTAATTCTTAGGTAGTTAAATATCCTAATTTTTGGATCATCATGATCAGGAAATAAAATATATCCACGTGGTCTATTGAATCATCTAAACTCAAAGTAAATTTTCTCTCATTGTAAGTTAGACTCTCTTTAGAGTCAATCTGATTTATACTTTTTGATACATATAATGACTCAATCTGAATATTATCATAATTTAAACCAATAAGTTCATTTGTAGCTAATACATGTCCATGTCACTTAACTAGAGGTCCAATCCAAGTGGGATAATAGAAGAATAAGTAAAAGTAATGGATCCAAATATGTTTTATGGATTCTTATTCTTCAGACTCGCTAAAAAATAAATATGCTCAAAAAAATAATGTTAGTACTCACTAATATTATATCAAACTCTTATTATAAAATGTGGATCTTTTTTATATACTAAAGTAACTAAGAAATATTAAACTCAAAGTTTTTGGTTTCATCTTATGTTTTATGGAGATATTATGAAAAAATAATTTTTTTAAAAAATTATGAGTAATGTTAAATGTTGTATCTCTATTATGCATGATCTGATAGAGTATAATGTAAGAAATAATATAAGAGGGTAACTATTTGATGAGTTAATTTTTGGTTGATTTATAGATTATCTAAAATATTTCAATTAAATATTTATTTTTTTTTTATTAATCCTATTTTTGTGAAAGATTGTAACATGGGAAGTCTAATGTATGATTTTATGATTCAAATAGTAAATGTTATAACTATTTGATACATATATTTTAATATATGATTATTTTTTAAATATTTGTATTAAATTATTTATTTTACTATTTTATAAAATTATGTTAAAAAGTATGATATAAAGTGAAATAGAAATAATTCCTACATGATGCACATGTTTCTTTTTCTTAGTATAAATTCTAAATTATGGGTGGTAAATTATCTAGTTTTCAACTCATGACTAGGAACTATAGTAAATTACATGACTATTTATTGTGTCATTTGGACTCAAGGTAAATTACTTCTCCGTGGAAATCTCACTTTATTCAAAGTTGATATGATTTATATTTGCCAGAGCAAATGATGATCCCATACTCATAGGTGGGTAATCATAAGTTGAACCAATAAGTTCATATGTAGCTGGTGGTGATCCTCTCTAGTCTTTTATAACTGGAAATTTATGTGGGGTTATATGGGAATGAGGAAAAATAATGAGTGTGATTAGATCTTTAGATTATTATTCTTCCTGAATTCACTAAAAAATGAGTTTTGCTTTAAAAAGATTTCATCACTCTCTAAAATTATCCTAGACATTAATGAAAAATACTTATACTTTTTTATATACTAAAATAATCAAGAAAAATAAATAAAATAATTATTTTTAGAATCTCTAGAAAACATGCTAAATAATTTTTATATGATTCAAAATTTTAAAGGACACAGTCAAAAATGATTGAAGAATATATAAACACTTACACACACTATCACACATTGTCACATACTTGCGCACACACTATCATACACTATCAAACACTTGCGCACACACTATCACACACTTGCACATACACTGTCACACACTTGCACATGAATATGTGCATATGTGCATGAAATTTCACACATTGTTACACACTGCACTTTGCACCATCAACATTGATGTAGTTGGCATCGATGTACATCTCATGCAATGGCCATGCGATGGAGAGATGGGAGGG
Organism: Sapria himalayana; assembly: GCA_029783825.1. Classification (NCBI taxonomy): domain Eukaryota; kingdom Viridiplantae; phylum Streptophyta; class Magnoliopsida; order Malpighiales; family Rafflesiaceae; genus Sapria; species Sapria himalayana. Next base: position 224,267 of record JAREIK010000067.1, read on the forward strand.
CACATATTATGTGTGCCTTCTTTGGAAAGAGGTATTGTACACGCATGCAATGTTACACACAGTGAATCTGTGATTGTGATGTTACTATCTACATGCACTTCTCTCTCTACAAAACATAGTATTTGTGCTCTTTAAGGTATTGGCTCTAAAAACATGCTGAAAATAAATTCAAAATATCAATACTACCCATGAAAAATAATGTACTATGATGTATCCTTATATAATGGGCAATATGAATTGGGACAGCTCATATGTCGAGTATTCTCATATGTAATAAAATAAACAACAAATAAAAAAAATTGTAAAACTATAAACAAATGGAAACTATAATAACTATTAAAATAATATATATTAAATAAATAATGTCGATTTTGATTATTTTTTAGATATTTGCTCATGTCTGGTATTAGATCTCTCTTTGAAATATTTAGTAAGATATTTTTTTTGTCCGTCAGATCTATGTGAGCAAGTATTCATTAGAACTAATACATTTAGAAGTAAAATGAAAGATCACTAGAGATAAAATTAGAAAGAAGTTAGGATATTTTATCATATTGATTGATAATTATATAGGTTTTACTTGTTTTTTTTTATTTTAAATTACATTTTTTTTATTTTTAAATTATATTTTTTTTTATTTTCTGTCATTTCATAAAAAGATATAAAATCATCTTAATGAAAATATAAAAAAATAGTAGAAGTAATAATGTATCAGATAGATTTCATACTTTATATATGAATCTTGAGGTTATATACCAGACTTCATGTACGGACACATCATCATGGAATGAAATTTTAAAAAGGATGAATAGATATTTGATTGAGACAACTCAAATTTTTAATCGAAGTATTTTGAAATAGTCTTTTGGAAATGTATTAATCAAATCTATTTTATCAATTGAATATTTCTTTTATCATTTTTATTATATGATTTTATAAATGATTTATTTTGGAAAAAGAAATTATTTAATATCTTTTAGAGTATTTTGGTGTGTTTGTTTTGTTATCTTTTTTTCCTATGACAAGATAAGGTAATACCTAGGACTTTGAGATTTAATTTTCTTGGTTAATCTAGTATCTAAAAAGTATGCTAGTAATTTTAACCAGAATCTAATTGAGTATTAGTAAATATTGATATTTTTTTAGTTTGACTCATTTTTAAACAAGCCTAGAACAAGAGTCCATATAATATATGTGAGTAAATTAATTTTTAGTCTTTCCTCAGCCTCCAATTTAGGTGGGATGATCATTCATCGGTTACAATTGAATTTGGTTCACTTAATGATAATATTTATATGAAATCATCATATTGACCCATAAGTATAGATCAAGTTAACTCTAGAGAGAGTGAAGTTTCACAAGAAAGTAAATATCTCTCGAGTCCATACAACTTGTTAATCCTTGGGTCTACTCTAATTATGGCTCATGATGATTTAGAGACTACAAGACTTGATTGTACAAAACATAGAGTTTGTATTGAGAAGTGACATGCATAGCATGTTCAGAGCATCTAAAAGTCTCACATGTAGACATGTGTTATGATCATCAATTCCTATGATATTAGTCTTCTAATCACTCTTCAAAATAAAGTGAAGATTTCTACCTAGCATTATATTGTATAGGTATTTTTGTACTGTGATACTCATGTCTCATTCTCAAATATTATCTCATTTAAGATGATATCATGTCTTATGATTGCCTCTCTAGGATATGCCATAGGTGGGTGTTCATTATGAAAACATATCTAGGTGAGGAGATAAATTATCAAAATATAAGATGTATTGTCAGCAGGCTTACTTATATATTTTATATTGATTATTAAATTATTTTTCTCTAAACTTGATAAAATAGTCATCATAGAGATTTGTATTTCATTGGTGGCCTTTCACAGTTAGAAATAATCTTCATAGAGATATCAAACAGGCCATGTGAAGTGAAATGTTATTTTTTAGGCTTAGTCTTGCCATTGTGTCATGCCTTGCATTACATGGCTCTGAAAATGGCAACCTGCTATGGCATGTCGGCTGCCAGGATAATGTCAGGCCAAACCTTGACATGCTTCCACACAATGCATGCAGCTAACCTAAATTCATTCCAATCTAGCATGTATTCATTTTAGGCTAGCATGACTGCATGAATTCATTCTAGACTAGTTGGGGTTCATTATAGGCTAGCTTGATTAATTTTGAGTTGGCCTAGGTTCATTCTAGACTAGCCCAAGTTCATTCTAGCCGAGCTTGGAATAAGGGTGTCAAATGAGTCGGGCGGCCCAGCCATGACCCAAATCAGTAGTGCCTGGCCCAGCATGGTAGGGTCTCGAGCCGAGCCACCCCAAGGCATGGTTTGTGGCCTCCTGGGCCGGCACGAGTCGTGCCTCGTGTCAGTGCCAAAGCATGGTAAACCTTTATGGTCAGTTTTATTATTTTTTTTAAATTTGACCGCCCCATCATGGGCCTGTCTATTTTTTAAAAAACATTCGGTCACATGATTAATTTTTTTCTGGTTTTCCTCTCTTTATCATTCAGCATGGTGAGCACGACCGTGCACTTTGTCGTGCCTATCAAGCTGCTATGCCTGGCACGGAATGGGATTTTAACCATGTCGTGCACGTCATGGTCGTGCTAAGAAAAAGTGGGTCATGCCTGCACAGCATGGCCTGCTTCACACCTCTAGCTCGGATTCATTCCAAGCTAGCTTGGATTCATTCTAGGCCACCTCGGCATCATTCTAGGATAGCACGAGTTCATTCTAGGCTAGCTCAGGTTCATTTTAGGCTAACTCAGATTCATTCCATGCTAGAGTTCCATGCTAGCCTAGATTTGTTCCAGGCTAGCTTGCATTCTTTCCAAGCTAACTTGGGTTTATTCCAGAATAACCTGCATTCATTCAGACTAGAGGTGTTAAATAGGTCATCACATGCTGGCATTACTCTTTTTTTCAAAACATAGCATTGTGGCGTTGTCCACCAGCCCAGCAAGGCATGGTGAGCATAGCAAAGTGCACTTCCATGCCCGACTGTGTTGAACGACAATGATGCACAGAAGATAGAAGATTTTAAAGTTTTAAATATCTAATTTTTTTATTTGAATTTTTATTAACATGTGATTTTAAAATTGTTAATATCTTGAAAATTTTGCATTAGTTTATTCATTGTTATTCTAAATAATAAAGTTAAATCATGATTACTTTCTAGTTAGGAGATAAAATCATAATTTTTTTAGATTCAATAATTTTGGAAGTAGAAGAGAGAGAGAGAGAGAGGAGAGAGAGAAGA
>JAREIK010000067.1:231614-273596 GCA_029783825.1 Sapria himalayana
TTTTCTATCTCTCTATCTGTCTATTTTTCTATTTGTCTATCTATTTGTGTATCTATCTATCTATATATATATATGCCTATTATATATCAGCTCTATATGTCCATCTATCTATCTATCTATCTAAGTTAACTATATGTCTGTCTACCTTTTAATCTATACATCTTTCAATCTATCTTTCTATCTATCTATCTTTCTTTCTATCAATTTTTCTATCTATCTATCATTCTATCTATCTATCTTTCTATCTATCTATCTTTCTATCTCTCCGGCTAACTATCTAAATATTTGTCTATCTATCTATCTATCTATCTTATTATCTATCTATATATCTGTCTATCTATTTGTCTATTTATCTATCTATCTATCTATCTATCTATCTAACTATCTATTTATTTGTCTATCTAACTATAACTCCAACACTCTATATATCAATTTTTCTATTTGTATATCTATCTATCTATATATAAATCTATCTTTTTAACTATCTATCTATCTATTTTTTGTATATCTATCTTTTTATCTATTTGTCTATCTATCTATCTATCTATCTTTCTTTCTATCTCTGTATATCAATTTGTCTTTCTACATATTTATATTTCTATATATCTATCTGACTATCTATATATATTAGTATATGTATCTATATATCGATCTATATATCTATTTATCTATAAATCTATCTATGAAATTGACTCTAAATCTACCTTTAATATATCTATCAATCTAATTATGAATATATATATCAATCTAACTATCTATCTATCTAAATATTTATCTAATTATCTGTGTATATATCTATCTAATTGACTATTTATCCATCTATCCATCTATCTTTCTTTCTATATATCTCTCTATCTATCCACATATATATCCAACTATCTTTTAATTTATCAATCCAACAATCTATGTGTCAATTTATATACTTCATATCTATAATTCTATTTGTCTATCTACCTGTCTATTAATCTTTTTATCTGACTTTCTATTTGCATGTCTATCTGCCTTTTTATCTATCAATCTATTAGTATATCTATCTATTTGTCTATCTGTCTTTCTATCTATTTATCTATCTGATTGTCTATCTGTCTGTCTATCAATCTATCTATTTATCCATCTGTGTGTGTGTGTGTGTGTATATATATATATATATGTTTCTATCTATTTGTCTATCTATTTATCTATATATCTATCTATCTTTCTATCTATCTATCTATCTGTCTGTCTATTTGTATGTCTGTATATATGTGGGACTATCTAGCTATCTATCATTTGGTATATCAATTATTATATATGTCTATTTATCTAATTATCTAATTTACTATCTATCTATCTATCTATTTACCTATATGTTTGTGTATGTAGTAGTCTATCTATCAATTTATTTGTCTATCTATCTATCTATCTATCTATGTATATATTATTAGTCTATCTATATAGGTGACTATCTATCTATATATCTATCTATTTATATATGTGTCTATCTATCTATATCAATTTTTGTATATCTATCTCTCTATCAATCTTGCTATTTATCTATCTATCTATCTATCTATCTATATATCTAACTCTCTATATATTTGACTATCTATCTATGTACCAATCTATCTATATATCTGGCAATTTATCTATATATTGATATATATATATATATATGTCTGTCTATCTTTCTTTCTATTAATCCATGTATATATCTATCTATATATCTTTTTATCTATCTATCTATCTATATGTTTATTTATATATCTATTTATTTGTCTATCTATATGTCTATCTATGTGTCAATCTATCTGTCTATCTATATATATATCAATATATATATATATATATATCCACGTGTCTACCTATCTATCAATTTGACTATCTATCTATCTATTTATATATTTTGTCTCTCTCTATCTATCTATTTTTCTATCTATTTTTATAAATATGTATCTATTTATCTATCTATCATCTATCTATATATCTATCTATCAATCTGTCTATCTATGTATTTATCTATATTTCTATCTATCTAATTGGCTATCAAACAAACAATCAATCTATTTATCTATTTATTTGTCTATTTATTTGTCAATCTATTTGCCTATATATCTATCAATCTATCTATTTATCTATTTATCTATATATCTATGTGTATATCTATCTATCTATTTGTTTATCTAATTATCTATCTATCTATTTGTACATCTATCTATCTATCTATCTATCTATCTATCTATCTGTCTATCTAAGGCTCTGTATATCAATTTGTTTATCAATCTATCAATCAATTTGTTTATAAAACAATCTATCAATCTTTCAAATAATCTATCTATCTATCTAACAATATATCTATTTATCTATTTATTTATCTATCTCTCTATCTATCCGTCTATCTATTTGTCTTTCTACATATTTATATTTCCATATATCTATTTGTATATATATCAGTCAATCTATCTATATATCAATCTTTATATCTATTTATCTATCAATCTATTTATCAATTTGTCTATCAATCTACCTATAATCTATCTATCAATCTAATTATGAATCTATCTATCAATATAACTATCTATTTGTCTATATATCTATTTATCTGTGTATATATCTATCTGATTGTCTATCAATCTGTCTATCTATTTATCCATCTATCCATCTATCTATCTGTCTATCTATCTATCCATCCATCTATCCATATATCTATCTGTCTATCTATCTATCTATCTATCTATTTATCTTTCCATCTATCTATCCATCTATATATCCAACTATATATTCATCTATCTATCCAACAATCTATGTGTCAATCTATCTATCTTTATATCTTTCTTTTTATTTTTTTATCTGCCTGTCTATCAATTTTTTATCTTACTTTATATTTGCATGTCTATCTGTCTTTTTATCTATCTATCTATTAGTCTATCTTTCTATTTATCAATATGTTTGTCTATTTGTCTGTTTATCTGTTTATCCATATAATTGTCTTGCCGTCTATCTATTTATCTATCTATCTATCTATCTGTCTCTCTATATATCTGTCTATCTATTTATTTGTCAATCTATCTGTCTATCTATCTATCAATATTGCTCTCTCTCTATCTGTCTATCTATCTGCTTGGCTATCTATCGGACTATCTGTCTATCTATCATTCTATTTATCTAGCATTATGTCGATCGATTTGTATATATGTTTGTCTATTAAATTATTTAATTTTCTATCTATCTATCTATCTATATGTTTGTCAATGTATCTGTCTATCTATTTATTCATCTATCTATCTTTCTATGTATCTATCTATCAGTCTATCTATATATGTGTCTATCTATCTATCTATCTATCTGCATGTCTATCTATATATGTGTATATTTGTTTACCTCACTATTTGTATATATATTTGTCTGTCTATCTTTCTAGTGTTTTGTCTATCTACCCATCTATATATCAAACTCTCTATATATTTGTTTATCAATCGGCCTACTAATATGTCTATATTTTTTATCTATCTATCTATCTGTCTGTCTATCTATCTGTCTATCTTACTATCTAATAATCTATGTAATTATCTATCTATATCTCTATCTATCTATCTGTCTATCTATATGTCTATTTATTTATCTATCTGTCTGTCTATCTATCTATATGTCTTTCTATATGTCTATCTATTTTTCTATCTATATATCTATCAATATATATATATATATCTCTGTCTATATATTTGTATATCTATCAGTAAATCTATCTGTATATCTATTTATCAATCAATCTATCAATCAATTTGTCTATTAATCTGCCTGTAATCTATCGATCGATCAAATTATGAATCTATCTATAAATATATCTATCAATCTAACTAACTATCTATCTAATTATCTATCTATTTATCATTTTATATATCTATCTGATTGTCTATTTATTTATCTATCTATCCATCTATCTATATATATTTCTATCTCTTTATCTATCCTTCTATATATCCAACGATCTATTCATCTATCTATCCAACAATCTAAGTGTCAATCTATTTATCTTTATATTTGTCTTTCTATTTGTCTATCTACTAGTCTATAATTCTTTTTATCTAACATTCTATTTTCATGTCTAGCTACCTTTTTATCTATCTATTTGTCTGTCTATTTATTTATCAATCTATTTATCTATCTCTTTGTCTATCTGTTTATCTATCTTATTGTCTATCTGTCTATTTTCCTGTCTATTTATTCAAATGTCTATCTATACATGTCTCTTTCTAATTGTTTATAAATATGTCAGTCAATCTATCTATCTAACTAACTAACTATCTATCTATCTATCTGGTTCTCTATTAATCTATCTGACTATCTATCATTATATCTATCAATCTTTATATATGTATGTCTATCAAATTATATAATTTTCTACCTATCTATCTATTTATCTATATGTTAGTCAATGTATCTGTCTATCTATTTATTTATCTATCTATCTATCTATCTATGTATCAATCTATAAGTCTATCTATATATATGTTATCTATCTGTCTGCCTGTCTATATATGTGTTTTCTATCTATTTATGTATCTATCTATCTATCTATATATCAAAATCTCTATATATTTGTCTATCTATCTATCTACCAATCTATCTATCTTTCTGTCTATCTATTTATCTAACGATCTATCTATCTATCTATCTGTCTATCTATGTGCACATCTATCTATATATCTTTCTATCGATTAATCTATGTATCTATCTATCTATATATCTTTATATCTATCATCTATTTATTTGTCTAGTTATCTATCTATCTACCTGTATGTCTATTTATATGTCGATATATATATATATGGCTATCTTTTTGTCTATCTATTAGTATATCTATCAATCTATCTATCAGAATATTAATCTATATATCTATTTATCTATCAATCAATCAATCAATCAATTTATCTATCAATCTTCCTATGATCTATCTGATCAATCTAATTATGAATTTATCTATCATTCATCTAGGAATCTAACTATATATATATATATATATATATATATATCTATTTATATGTGTAAATATCTATCAGATTGTCTATTTATCCGTCTATCTATACACACCCATCTAACCTCCTATATATCCATCTTTCTATCTATATGTTTTTCTATCCGACTATATATCCAAATATCTATTTATCTATCTATTCAATAATCTATGTGTCAATCTATCTATCTTTATATTTGTCTTTTTATTTGTCTATTTACCTATCTATCAATCTTTTTATGACTTTGTATTTGCATGTCTAATTAACTTTTTATCTATCTATCTATCTATCAGTGTGTCTATCTATTTATCAATCTTTTTGTATATATGTATGTCTATTTATTTATCTATTTGATTGTCTATCTGTCTATCTATTTTTCTATCTATCCATCTATCTATCTATATATCCGTCTAACTATTTGTTTGCCTATCTGTTTGTCTATCTACCTAACTATAACTTTATCTATCTATCTATCTTCAATCTGTCTGTCTATTTGTCTGTCTATCTATCGGTCTATCTGTCTATCTATCGATCTATCTAGCTATCTTTCTGTCTATGGCTCTGTTTATCAATTATTCTATTAATCTATCTATCAATTTGTCTATAATGTAATTTAATAATCTTTCTATTAATCTATCTATCAATCGATTGATCAATCATTCTATCAATCAATCTATCAATTTGTCCATTATTATTTTTATAAATCTATTTATCTATTTAACTATCTATCGATCTAACTATCTGTCTATCTATCTATCTATATATTTAACTATCCATCTATATATCTATCTATCTATAAATCGTTCTATTATTCTTTCTATCTTTTTATCAATATGTCTAAATAATTATATCTTTCCATCTATCTATCTATGCATATATATGTATATTCTTGTGTCTATCTATCTGTCTATCTATCTATATATTTATCAGTCTACCTTTTTGTTAATCTAGCTTTTTATCTATTTGTCAATCTATATGTCAAACTATCTGTCTAGATATTTATATATCTATATTTCTATTTTTTTATTTATTTTTCTATTTATTTATCTATCTATCCATCTATCTTTCTATCTAACTTTTTTTCTAACTATATGTCTATCTATCTATATATCTAACTAACTATTTGTGTAACTATCTATTTATTGATCTATCTATATATCTATCTATCTATCTTACTATCAATGTGTCTATCTATTAATCTTTCTATCTATCTATCTATCTATCTGTATATCTATCTATCAAACTATTTGTCTATCTATTTGTCTATCTTACTAACTAACTATCTGTCTGTCTATGTATCTCTCTATTTGTCTATAATTCTATCTATTTATCTTTCTATCTATCTATCTATCTATATTTTTATTTATCTATCTATCTATCTATCTATCTGTCTGCTAACTATCTAATTGTCTATCTATATCTCTATCTATTTGTCTATCTATCTGTCTATAAATCAATCTATATATTTTTCTATCTGTATGTCTTTCTATATGTATATCTATCTATCAATCTATTTATCATTCTGTCAATCAATCAATCTGCCTATCTATCAGTCTATCTATCCATCAATCTATCTAGTTATCTATCTATGTATATATAAATCTATATGTCTATCAATCTATCTCTATATGTGTTTATCTATCTATCTAACTAACTATTTATCTTTCTATATATCTATCTATGTGTATGTATATTTATAAATATATATTTGTCTATCCATCTATCTAACTATTTTTATATCAATCAATCAATTAATTAATCTATATGTTTATCTATCTCTCTATATATCTATCTATCTATTTGTGGTTTTATATGTTTATATATATATATATATCAAACTATCTCTCTATCAATCTGACTATTTACTTGTCTATATATCTATCTAACTATCTATCTATCTATTTATATGTCTATCTATCTATCTATCGATCTATTTATCTATCTGTATATCTCTGTGTATCTATTTGTCTATCTATATGTCTATCTATCTGTCTATCTATCTATTTATCTGTCTATCGATCTATCTATCTATCTATATATCTATCTATTTTTATATCTATCTATCTATTTAACTATCTATCTATATGTCTATCTATATGTCTATCTATCTAAATTTTGATCTATCTATCTATCTATATATTTATATGTCTAACTATGTGTCAATCTACGTGTCTATCTATATGTCAATTTATCTGTCTAGCTATCTATCTATCTATTTGTCAATCAACCTATCTATCTATCTATCTATCTATGTATCTATATAACTATCTTTCAATAATTTTGTCTATCTTTATGTGTATTTATTTTTCTAACTTTCTATATTTCTGCTATCTTCCTGTCTTACTATTTTTCTAACTTTTTATCTTTCTGTCTATCTATATATCTAACTATTTGTCTATCTTTCCATCAATCTATATGTTTGTGTATATATATTTATCTATCTATCTGTCTATCTCTCTATCTATCTGTCTACCTATCTAACTGAGTATCTATCTATCTTTTTATCTATTTATTTATCGATTTCTCTTTCTATATATTTATCTATCTATTTAATAGACTATCTATCTATTTATTTGTCATATCTATATATCTATCTATATATTTGTCGATCTACCTAACTATCTATCAGTCTATCTTTTTGTGTATTTTTTTGTCTATCAATATTTCGATCCATCCATCAATTTATTAATCTATCTATCTATATGTATATATATCTATCTATCTATATATCTAACTATTTATCTATTTATTCGTCTATTTATTTGTCTATATATCTATCTATATCTATTTATCTATTTGCCTATCTATTTGTCTATCTCTCTTTATATTTATCTTTCTATCAATCTATTTATCTATCTATCTATCTCTATGTATCTATTTGCCTATCTATATATCTATATATCTATCTATATATCTGTCTATCTATCTGTCTGTCTATATATCTATCTATTTATCTATCTATCTATTTGTCTATCTATCTGTCTATCTATTTTTATATTTATCTATCTATCTAACTATATATTTATCTATCTATCTATCCATCTATCTATCTCTCTATCTATATGTCTATCTGTCTGTCTATCTATCTATCTATCTAACTTCTGATCTATCTATCTATCTAAATACTTATATGTCTAACTATCTGTCAATCAATGTGTCTATCTATATGCCAATTTATCTATTGAGCTATTTATCTATCTATCTATCTATCTATTTGTCAATCTATTTATCTATCTATCTATATATCTATATAACTATCTGTCATATCTATTTGTCTATCTTTATGTCTATCTATTTTTCTAACTTTCTATCTTTCTGGCTATCTTTCTGTCTTACTATTTTTCTAACTTTTAATCTTTTTGTCTATGTATATATCTAACTATTTGTCTATCTTTCCATCAATCTATATGTTTGTGTGTATATATATCTCTATCTATCTGTCTATATGTCTATCAATCAATCTATCAATCTACCTATCTAACTAAGTATCAACTTTCTATCTATTTATTTATCAATCTATGTTTCTATAAATTTATATGTCTATTTATCTATCTATCGATCTATTTATTTGTCATATCTATATATCTATGTATTTGTCTATCTGCCAATCTATTTATCAACCTATCTTTTTGTATATTTTTGTCTATCTATCCTTCTATCCATCCATCTATCTATCTATTTATCTATCTATTTATCTATCTATTTATATGTCTATATATATATCTATCTATCTATATATCTAACTATCTATCTATTTATTTGTCTATCTATTTGTCTATATATCTATCTATATATCTATTAATCTATTTGTCCATTTATTTTTTTATCTCTCTGTATATGTATATATCTTTCTGTCTATCTATGTATCTATCTATCTATATGGCTATCTATCTAACTATATATTTGTTTATATATATATATATATATATATATATATATATATCCATCTATATATCTTTATCTTTCTATCAATCTATCTATTTATCTATCTATCTATTTATCTATCTATCTGTCTATCTTTCTATTTATATATCAATATGTCAATCAATATGTCTATCCATCTATCTATCGATCGATCTGTCTGTCTATATGTCTATCTATTTGTCTAAATCTCTATCTATCTATATGCCTATCAATTTGTCTATCTATATCACTTTCTATTTTTTAGTTTATCTGTTTATATATCTACTTTTTATCTATCTATCTATCTTTCTTTCTTTCTTTCTAATAATCTATCTATCTATTATCTATTTATCTATCTATCTATATATTTATCTATCTCGGTATCTTTCTATCTCTATATTTATCTATTATCTATGTGTCTATCAATCTTTCAATCAATCAATCAATCTGTCTATTTGTCAATCTATTTGTCTATCTATCTTTGTATCTATCTATATATCTACATATCTATCAATATATCTATCTATCTAAGTATCTATCCATTTATCTATCTGACTATTTTTCAATCTTTCTTTCTATTTATCTATCTATCTATCTTTCTATCTATTTGTCTTTCTATATGTCTATATATCTGTATATCTATTTGTCTATCAATCTATCTATTTGTTTTATTTCTATCTATTTATCTATTTGTCTATCTATTAACTATCTATTTATTCATTTATCTATTTATTTGTCTGTCTATCTATCCATCTATCTATCCATCTGTCAATATATTTATCTATCTATTTGTCTATCTATCTCTTTATTTATCTATCTATTTGTCTATCTATCTCTTTATTTATCCATATATTTGTCTATATATATATATATATATATTTCTATATATCTGTCTATAGATTTGTCAATCTATATGTCTATCTATCTTTCTATCTATATGTATATCTATTTCTCTATAATCAATCTATCTATGTGTATATCTATCTATCTATTTATTTGTCTATATATTTGTATATCTATTTGTCTATAATCTATCTATCTATCTATGTGTATATCTATCTATCTATTTATTTGTCTATATATTTGTATATCTATTTGTCTCTCTCTCTATCAATCCATTTATCTATCTATCTATTTATCTTTATATTATTATAACTCTCTATCTATTTATCTATTTATCTATTTATATATTTATATATTTATCTATCTTTCTATCTATCTATGTGTCTATCTTGCTCTCTATCTATCTTTCTATCTATTTTTATATCTATCTATCTGTCTGTATATCTATCTGCTATCTATATATTTGTATATCAATTTGTCTCTATATCTATCTATCTATTCTCTATCTATCAATCTATCTATCTATTTATCTAAATATTTGACTATCAATCAATCAATCTATCTATCTATCTATCTATTTATTTATCTAATTATTTGTCTATTTATTTATCTATATTTTTTGTTTTTTTTTTATTTTTTTATTTTTTTATTTTTTTTTATTTTTTTATTTTTTTATTTGGTTATATTTTGTTATATTTTGTTTTATATTTTTATTTTTTTATTTTTTTTATTTTTCTAAACATATTTATAATGATTATATAACAAAACATGATGAATATAGTATATGATATGTGGTATAATCAATACTCTTCTTTTTTTTTATTTTTTAATGTTGACATGATATTTTTTAAAGGGTAATTTCATTTAAGAGTATCAATATATTTTTAGTTTTGATGCTATTTTTTTAAAACATAAAGAGTATTAGAGTTTTTTTATTAAATATTTTAAATCTGAAGCTATTTTACTTATTCATTCAGAAAAAAAAGTAAATTTTGTTGAATTGTGCTACTGGATTCTGGTGCCTGGAAGCTAGTTTTCTTAACTATTAATCATGAATCCCTCCCTGTCGTAGGGCCGATCATGGTCTCCATTCTCCTGGCTCTCCGTTCCCCATCACCTCTATCACAACTCACTACAATATCGTCCCATTGTGCTTCATGTATAGATATGCAGGAGTACATGTGACTTCTTAAAAATTCCTTCTCAATCAATGATTGTGCCTTGTTTCTTCCAGTTTTTCCCATTATCAAGGTGCCCTAAATGATCACCATCAAACATTTCTCTAAGTGTTAAATGCGAGCAATTCTTCCTTTGATTTTTGTCTTAGAATGGATCAATCCGTTTGAATCTATCTCGTCAAGTTAGTATGTCATTTGTTCGCGGTTAGATAAGCATTTTTTGATTTGAACCAATTCTGTACTTGAGATATCTTTACTAATAGTAATCTTTGATTATTTTCCTCTCAGTGTACGTGTATCCTAAAGAATAATAGCACTATCATCTGATGAGACGGCGAATACCTTTGGCAAGAGAAAATCGTTCAATCAAAGTGGAATAGTGATTCTTAGCCCTAAATCATTGACCATTGCAACTCCAAAAGTGCAATATCAATCAAGTTCAGTCTTTCAAAGGTTGTGTACTTGTTGTGATAGGAATATGTGTCTCTTTTTCACTTGCTATTTGTGGGAGCTATATTTATGTCCTAACGAGCCTGACACTTGGACAACATGAGCTTTCGGTTTCAAAATATAATGATTCTTTGGGGAATTGTCACTTTAATGGAAATTGGATCGTAGATAATAGCTATCCTCTTCACAATGCTTCAGAATGCCCTTTTGTAATGCATGGATTTATTTTTCTGGGAAATGGAAGGAAGGATAGGCAGTATCTGAGGTGGAGATGAAACCTGCGGACTGTCATATTCCAAGGTTAGATGTGCAAGATATTTTAGAAAGAATGAGGAATAAAAGGATTGTGTTTGTTGGTAATTCAATGAGTAGAATACAATGTGAATCTTTGATTTGTTTGCTCTTGTCGGAGGTGGAATATAAAAAGAGTGTTTATAAAATTAACAAGAATAACATAACTAAACATGTAAGATTTCTGGGTGTCTGGTTTCACGTCTTCAATTTCACTGTAGAATATTTTGTTCCATTTTTTTGGTAAAACATGGATGAGTTCCTAAACATTCACCTAAGTAGGTCGAGTTAATACTCCGACTAGATATGTTGGATGACATTAATGAACAATGGATCAATTTCTATGTTCTAATTTTCAACACAAGCATTGGTGGAAAGCTCTTTGATATGTAAGTTCTGCCCAAAAACATGAACTCAGTTTTTCTTGTTCTCTGTCTTGATCATTTAAAAATGCCAATTAGTTTCTCCATTTTTCTGTGGTAAAAGACAAGCATTAATAAATTACCAACTTGGGGTGACATGTGTTCACTAAAAAAATATATGTGATTGATAAAAATACACTTTTTAATAATTGACACATGGTATGATAGAAATATCATGTCAAGATCTCATTGAATCTTATCAAGCTGGTATATGAATATATAATATATTATATATACTCAACTCAAAAAAAATGGTAATCATTATAGTGCTTAGTAAAAATGTTTGAGCCTGATCTTGAATACAATTATGAACAATAATACTCAACCTATTTTATTTTGTATCTTTGGATGAATATAAAATTAATATCTATATGTTTTATTTTTTCGTACAAAATGCCTTTGGAAACTATGTGTATGATTCCATCA
Source organism: Sapria himalayana (assembly GCA_029783825.1). Taxonomy (NCBI): domain Eukaryota; kingdom Viridiplantae; phylum Streptophyta; class Magnoliopsida; order Malpighiales; family Rafflesiaceae; genus Sapria; species Sapria himalayana. The sequence continues at coordinate 244,119 of JAREIK010000067.1, forward strand.
TTGTCATAATAAATAATAATTTTTTTAAAGAAATTGAAAATTCACTCTCTCTAATCAAATATATAATTCAAAAAAGCTTATAAGTTAGAGTATTTATGGTGTGACAATTTATCTTTGCACAAAATCATGGAATTATTTTTTATCTTTTATTTTTTTAAGAGATACAATTATTTATAAAACAAATATAATAATTTATAATACTTTTTTTTCTTTGGCTGTTGATATCAAACTAAAATTTGAATAATCAATCTCATGCGTATCAGTATAATTTCTAAAAGAAATATGAAGTATTAGAGATTTCATTAAATATTAAATTTTTTAAAGAATAATGTTCATATGTGACTATCGAGTATACTCTCAAAAATAACTTATTATTTTGATAATATAATATATTTGATAATAATTGTTTGATAGTGAATTTAATGTACTATCTAAGTGTTTAATTTTGCAAAAATATTTATAACATTTTATTGTCAAAATAGAATTATATTTTGATGACCTATAATTATAATTTCAAGAAAGTACCTACGACTTACAAGGTATTTTATTTGAAATTATATCAGAAAAAATTTATTTCATATATAATAATAATAATATAATATTTATGAAATAACATGATAAAATATAATGATGGTAATAATGATCTTTATAAAGTTTGTTTATATACTTACAAATTAAATTTATAAGGGACATTGAGTGATATGATTTTTATCATTCATCACATTTCTAACGTGGTTATTTACCACATGATCATTTATTTATAATAATGAGCAATATGAATAAATAAAAAAATAATTCTAGCATGAAAACTCCAATAATAGAGAGATGTTTAAAATATATCTGTGTAACAAAAAATAAGTTAAAATTGAAAAAAAATTATAAAACTAAGTTCTCAAAGACTACTTTAGCTCAATAAAATCCATTTTGGCACCTTAATGAAAATTGGGTGGTTGTTTTATGAGTTTTTCATTCTCAAGTTTTTTTTAGAAGAATTATTATTTTTATTTAAAATTAACAAATAAATCACTTGTGATAACTTCTTAAGAATAATAGTATATAGATAGATTGAAGGTCATGCATTTCTTCTCACATGATATGTTGTTAGTCATAATGCAAGGGTATGTTGAACAAAAATTTGTGGTATTCTAAATTTGATTGAATAGGAAATTTAGAATAAGATAAAATTTCTTTGATAGGATATCTAGTATAAATTTGTTATATCATTCAGAGAATAATTGAAAAATTAAATTTAACAAAATCATCTTCATGATCATTTAGTCTCTACAAGAGACTTATCAATGGTTTGAATAAGATGTTTTCTCATCATATTTTTTCTAATATGAAAGATATCTTGCTCTTGAATTTCATGACAATTTGAACTCAATAAAATTGATTGAATAGGAATAATACCTAGAGAGAAATTGATGGGTAAAAAACTTTTTTATTAGAAATTTCTTCATTCTAATTAGTACAAATCCTAACATCTTACAATATTATTGAAAAAAAATAAAGATTTATAGAGATTTAAAATTTTTGATAATGTGATGTAATAACTTTGAAAGATGCTAAGAATGGAAATACACAATTCTTTAGATAACCTGTAGAAGCCTTTATATCTAATTTTCAATGGATAAGTCTTCAATTGTTCATCAACATTAACGATTAAAATATAATCTTAAAAACCCATCATCTTAAAGAATATAACTTTAACACTAATATTGTCTATATTTGTAATTGGAGAGTAACAAATATTTTCTTTTTTAGTGCTCAAATATTTATTGAATGCATACTCAATGATATTAAATATTATTTTCTCGTGTCTACAAAAGTTATTTTGCAAAATAGGTACTTTCAAATATTCAGATATTTATATATTTCAAAATTTATATCTAATTGGTCAGAGATATGATTTATCTAGTAATTTATAATTAGAATTATATATTTCAAAATCATCATGAAACACTTGGTTCCTATAAAAAGTTTTTTAATAGTTCAATCAAATTTTTATTCTTTTTAATTATATTATTTTGAGGTTAAGTATATTCTAGTATAACAAATTTTGTGGTTCATTACTTGCTCAAGGAAGTATGGTCTAAATTTTGTAGAATTGTATTTTAAAATATAATATGTATCATAAAAGTAATGTTTTGAGGATAAATATATTCATGTAAATATTTAATAATTATTATAACAATTTTATTTTGTTAAGATTATTTTTACTTAGTAGTTAAAGTAACTAACATATGAGTTATCCATGTAAATTTTTTGATTTATATATACATTAGATTTTTTTAGTTTGTTGATTGAGTATATTTGTATTTTGTTTCTTTCTAACATTTTGTTTCAATTAATTTTTCATTGTATTTGTCTATATATTGATATATATATATATATATATATATATATATATATATATATATATATATATATATATATATATCTGTTTATATATATATATAAATAAATATATATCTATATGTTTTTCTATCTCTATTTATCTAACTATATATCAATCAATATTTCTATTCGTCTATCTATATGTCTATCTATCTATCAATCAATCAATCAATTTATTTCTCAATCTATCTATTAATCAGTATATCAATTTAATTATAAATCTATCTTCAATTTATATATCAATCTTTCTATAAATATGTTAATAAATCTGTCTATCACCTTGTCTATCTATCTATCTGACTATCTATCATTATGTCTAAATATATATCGATCTATCTATCTTTGTATATTTCAATCTATCTGTATATCAATGTAAGTATCTATTTCTATATCTATCTGTCTATCTCTCTCTATATCTACCTATTTATCTATATATCTATCTATATGTCTATTTATCTATATAATAATTATTTTATCTATCTATATAATAATCTGATTATCTATCTATCAATCTATCTGTCTACTTATATGTCTGTTTATATATATATATCTATCTTTCTATTTATGTGTCTATCTATCTATCTATTTATCTATATTTCTATCTATTTATAAACTATCTATCAATTTATCTATCAATTTGTATTTTAATCTATCTATCAACCTGCCTATCAATCAATCATTCTATATAACTATCTATAAATGCATCTAATAATGTGTATATCAATCTATATATATATATATATATATATATATATATATATATATATATATCTCTCTATATCATTTAACTATCTTTATGTCTATATAACTATTTATCTATCTATCTATGTATAAATCTATATATCTATCCATCTATTTGTCTGTCAATCTATCTATCTATCTATTTATCTATTTATTTGTCTATCAATATGTCTATCTATTTTTATGTCTTTATCTATCTATCTATCTATTTTTCTGTGTCTATCTATATGTCTATTAATATGTCTATCAATGTGTCTTCAATGTGTCTTTCTTTTTGTTTATCTATTTGTCTGTCTATCTATCTATCTTTTTATCTGTCTATCTATCTATCTTTTTATCTGTCTATCTATCTATCTTTCTATCTGTCTATGTTAATATCTATATATCTGTCTATCTATCTATTTATCAATCTATCTATATATTTATATGTTTATTGTAATGCTTATATTTGATATATATATATATATATCTTTATGTCTATCTATATGTCTATCTAACTATTTTTCTATCAATATATCAATCAATCTATCTATCTATCTATTTGTCTATCTATCTATCTTTATATCTATATATCTATCTAACTATCTATATTTCTTTCTATATGTCTGTCTATATATCTTTCTATCTATCTCTCTATTTAACTATCTATCTATTTATGTTTTTATCGATATGTCTATCAATCTATCTATAAATCTATCTATTATTTATATCAATCTAACTATTCAATCTGTCTATCCATGCCTTTCAATACCTATCTATCAATATATCGATCAATATATATATATATATTCCAATCAATCTATCTATTTGTAAATCAATTTATCTATCTGTCTGTCTATCTATCTATCTATATACCTATCTATATATCTAATTATCTATCTATATATCTGCCTATCTATATTTTTATCTAATCTTTCTATCTAACTATCTATCTTTCTATCTATTTTTCTATCTTTCTATCTATCTATCCATCTATTTATTTGTCTATCGATCTTTCTTTCTTTATGTCTAAATGATCTGTTAATCTATCTATCTATCAAATAATATGACTATCTATTTGTCTATCTATGTATTTGTCTATTTATCTAGTTGTCTATGTTTCTATCTATCTGTCTATCTATCTGTCTGTTTGTCTATCTATCTTCCTATCAATCTATCTATAAATCAATATATCAAGTTGTCTATAAATGTATGTATCATACTATCTATCAATCTATCCATCTATCTATCTTTATATCTATTTGTCCATCTATTCATCCGTCTATCTATTTATCTATCTAACTATCCATTTTTTAATCTATAAATCTATCTGTCTACCTATATATATCTCTCTATCTATCTATTTATCTGTTTATCTATTTGTCTATCTATCTATTTATCTATTTGTTTATCTTTCTATCAATCAATCAATCAATCTATATATCTATCTATTTGTCAATGTCTCTCTCTATATATGCGTCTATCTATGTATGTTTCTATGGTTCTATCAATGTGTCAATTTATATTTCTATTTACTGTCTATTTGTCTATCTCTATATCTATCAATCTATGAATCTATTTGTCTATCTATTTTCTAACTATCTTTCTATATATATATATATATATATATATATATATATATATATATATATATATATCTATATATCTATATTTCTATCTATTTGGCTATCTATAATTCTATCTATCTATTTATCTTTCTATTTATCTATTTATCTTTCTATCTCTGTGTGTGTGTGTATCTATATGTCTATTTATCTCTCTTTTTATATAACAATCAATCAATCTATCTGTCAATATTTTTATCCATCTATATGTCTATGTTTCTATCATTCTTTATGTGTATCTTTCTATCTATCTGTCTATATATATATACATACATATATATATATATATATATATGTGTGTGTGTGTGTGTGTGTGTGTGTGTATGTATGTATTTGTATCTTTATCTATCTTTCTATCTATTTGTATATCTCTATGTCTATCTATCTATCTATTGATATATATATATATATCTATATGTCTATCTATCTGTGTTTTTTTATAATAATCAAATAATATATTTGACAATCTTTTTATTTATATATATGTCTATCTATCTATATATCTATCTTTATGCGTATCTTTCTATCTATATATGTGTCTATATATATATATATATGTATATCTCTATGTCAATCAATCAATCTATCTTTTAATATATATATATATATATATATCTATCTAGCTATCTATTTTTTATATATCTTTATAACTATTTATATATCTATCTATCTATATGTCTAAATATCTACATATCAATTTGTTTATCAATATGTCTATCTATTTGTCTATATATATGCCTAACTATATGTTTATCTATCTATCTGTCTATCTATATGATTATCTTTCTTCTATCTATCTATCTATCTACTATCTATCTATATGACTATCTACCTACCTACCTACCCACATATATATATATCTATCAATCTGTGTATCTCTCTAACTATGTTTATAACTATCTATCTAGCTAGCTATCTATCTATCTATCTATATGTTTTTCAATTTTTCTATCTATCTGTCTATCTATGTGTTTATCTATCTATTTATCTATCTGTCTTTCAATTTCTCTATCTATATTTTTCTCTATCAATCTTCCTATATGTCTATCTATCTGGCTATCTATCTATCTATCTAACTATCTATTTGTCTATCTATCTATATGTCTTTCTTTCTATCTATTTGTATATCTATCTATCTATCTTTATATCTATCTATTTATCTATTATATGTCTATCTATCTATCTTCTATCTATTTATCTTTATATTTATCTGACTATCTTATTGTCTATCTAATTATCTATTTATATGCCTATCTATGTGTTTTTTTATTTGTATATGGATCTACTTATCTATCTATATAACTATATTGCTATCTTTCTATCTTTCTATATATATGTATGTCTGTAAAATAATCTATCAAACTTTCTATCTACCGATCAATCTATTTATCAATCACTCTATCAAAAATTCTTTAAATATGTAGAACTATCTTTGTATCGATATGTATATCTATATGTCTATCAATTTATCTATTAATTTGTCTATCAATATATCAATCTATTTGTTTATATTTTTATATTTCTATAGGTGTGTCTGTCTATCTAGTTGTCTATCCATTTGTCCGTCTGTCTGTTTGTCTATATATCTATCTATTAATCTATCTATTTGTGTGAGTGAGTGAGTGAGTGAGTGAGTGTGTGTGTGTATATATATATATATCTATATATTTATATATCTATATATAATTATCTATTTATGTATATGTCTATCTATCTATCTATCTATTTATATATCTATCTTTTTGACTTTCTATCTTTATATCTATTTGTTATCTATCTATTTATCTAGCTATCAATCAATGTATGAATCTGTCAATCAATATGTTTATAAATATATCTATCAATCTATATATCTATCTTTTTATTAATCATTATATTAATCTGTCTATCCATTTGTTTATCTTTATATCTATTTATATGTCTATAGATAGATATACAGACAGATAGACAAAAAGATAAAAAAAAATAGATATATATACATATAGATAAATAGATAGACTAACATACATATAAATTGATGGATAGATAGGTAAACAGGCAGACATACATATATATAGACAGATAGATTGATTGATACAAAAATAGATAGATAGGCAGATAAATAGACAGATAGAGAGACAAATAGATAGACATATATATGTATAGATATATAGATATAAAAATAGATAGAAATTTAGGCATATAGATAGATAATAAGATAAACAAAAAGTTCGATAGATAGATGGATAGATTGATATAAAAACAAACATATAGATAAATAGATAGAAAGCTACACAAATAGGTAGATAGATCGATACATAGATAGATAGATAGATAGATAGAGAAATAAATAAATTTAATAGATAAATAGATAGATACACAGTTAGAAAGATAGAAAGATATATAGAGAGATTACAAGATAGATACATTGATAGTTAGATATATATATATATAGACAAATAGATATATATAAAGATAGTTAGATAGAATGTTAAATAAATATACACATAGACAAACAAATAGATAGATATATAGATAGATATATAGACAGATAAATAGGTAGATAGATAGTTAGATGGATGGATAGATAGATAGATAGATACACCGATAGTTAGATAGATAGATATATAGTTAAATTGATAAATAGATAGCTATATATATAGACACATAAATAGATATATAGAAAGATAGATTATAGAAAGATAAATAGATAGAAAGATTGATAGATAGATAGATAAAAAAATTGAGAGAAGATTATTAGATAGATAGACAGATTAATAGATTGATAGATGATAGATAAATATATAAAAAAATAGGTTGATTGATTGTTTGATAAATAGATAGATAGATAAACAAATTGAAAGACAGATAGATAATTAGCCAGACAAATAAATAAACATATAGATAAATAGACAGACAGACATATAGATAGATGGAAAGAAAGATAGATTAATAGTTAGATGAATATATAAATTGATAGATAGATATATATAGATAAATAGATTGGCACAAAGAAAGACAAATTGATAAACAAATTGATAGACAAATTGATAAATAGATTGTTAGACATATTGATTAATAGAATGATAAATAGATTGATAGACAAATTGATTGATTAATTGATATATAGATTGATCAATTGATAGATAGATAGATTAATAGACTAACAAATAAATATATTTATAAATAGATTGATAAGCAAGTTGATGTAAAAGATAAAAAGACAGATTGATAGACTGATAGATAAATAATTATATATAAAGATAGATATATAGATAGATAGGGTAACAAATAGATCAATAAATTTTTAAACAAATAAATAGACAAATAGATAGACTGGAATAATGAAAATTAGAGATAAAAATAATGAAAATTAAATAGACAGATAGATAGACAAATAGATAGATTAATAGATAGACAAACTGACAGACAGACAGATAGATAGATAGACAGATATATAGAAAATATATTGATAGATAGAGAGACAAAATAGATAGATAGATAGATAGATAGATAATTAGATATATAAATAAATAGAAAGATAGGTAAATAGATAGGCATACAGACATACAACCAAATATATAGACATACAAATAAATCTAAAAATAGATGGACAAATAGATAGTTAGATAAACAAAAAGATATATAGATAGACAGATAGAAAGATATATAGTCAGATAGGTAGACAGCTAGGAAAGTTGGCATACAGACAAACAAATACATAAAAAGATTGATACACAAATAGATAGACAATTAGATAGATACATAGATAGATAGATAGTTTGATAGATAGATTGATCGATAGATTGATAGACAAATAGATAGATAGATTTATAGACAGACAGATAGATAAATAGATAGAGAAAAAGATAAATATATATAATGATAGATATATAGATAGATAGATAGATAGATAGACAAAAAGATGGATATATAGACATACAGATGGATAGACAAATAGATAAAAGATTGTTAAACAAATTGATTGATAGAATGATTGACATATTCATAGATAGATAGATTAATTGATTGATTGATTGAATTATAGAAAGATTGATAGATAGATTGATAGATAGATATATAGAAAGATAGAGAGATAAATAGATAGACAACTAAAAACACACACATAAAGATAGATTTTTATATAGATAGATAGACATACAGATTTATAGATAGATAGATCAAGAGATAGATAGATAGATAAAAATATAGTCTTTTAGATACATTTATTGATAGATTAATAGATAGACAAATAGATAGATAGAATAAACGATAGATAGATAGAAAGATAGATTGATAGATTAATAGACTAATAGATTTACAGATAAATTGATAGATTATTGACTAATAGATAGACAGATTGAAAGAAAGTTAGATAGACAAAGAGATAGATTGATTGATAGAAAGACAAATAGATAAATAGATAGATAGATTTATAGACATAAAGATAGATAAAGAGTTAGACAAATAGATAGAAAGAAGTATATATAGACAGACAGACAGATAGTTAGTTAGAAATATAGATAGACATATAGATATATAGATTGATATTCAAAAAGATAGATTGATAGATATAGATATATTGGCAGATAGATAAATAGACAAATCAATGGATATAATGATAGACAGATTGATAGATTTATAGACAAATTTATAGACAGATTAATACACCGATTGAAAGGCAGATTAATAGACAAATTGATAGATAAATAAATAGATAGACAAATTGATAGATAGATAGACAACTAGATAGGTAGATAGATAGATCAACAAATAGAAACATATATATATTGATAGATTATTAAATAGATAGACAAATAAGTAAATAAATAGATAGATAGACAGAAAATAGATAGACAAATAAATAGAATGATTGATAAACACAAGATAGACAAATAAATACATAGATATATATATATATATATAGTTAGATAAAAATATAGATAGATAGATAGATTGAAAGATATATAAATAGATAGATAGATAAACAAATAGAGAGATATATAGATAACTTTATAAATAGATATAGATAAATATATAGATAGATTGATAGATAGACAAATAGAAAAATAGATAGATAGACAAATAGGAATACATTTAGAAAGATATATAGTCTGAAAGACAAAAGGATAAATATATAGATAGATAGACAGACAGACAAATAGACTGATAGAAATAAAGATAGATAGATTATATGATAGATATATTTTTAGATAGATAAAAAAAATTATAGAGAGATAGATAAAAATTGATAGATAGATAGATAGACTAATTTTTATATAGATTTATAGATAGTTGATATAAATATAGATAGACTCTATGATAGACTGATAGATAGACAAATTGATAAAAAGATTGATAATCAGATTGATAGATAGATTTATAGATAGATAAATAGACAAATTGATTGATTGATTGATATATAGATAGATAGATAGATAAACAGATTGATAAATATAAATAGATAGATTAATTGATTGATAAAAAGATAGATAGACAAATAAATAGATAAATAGATAGTTAGATAGTTAAATAGGTTGATAGATTAATATATAGACAAAAAGATAGATAAAGTGATAGACAAATAGATAGACATATATATAGATAGTTATATATATCGATATATAGATATATAGATAGATTGACAGACAAACAGATAAATATATATATATATATATATATATATATATATATATAGATAGACAAATAGATAGATAGACATATAGATAGATAGTCACATAGATAGAAAGCGTGATTGACATATAGATAGATAGAAAGATAGCTAAAGATATAGTCGGATAGACAGACAGACAGATTGATTAATTGATCATTATATAGACAACTATATAGATAGATAGATAGATTGATAGACATATAGATAGATAGATAGATAGATAGATACACAGATAGGTACACATATAGATAGATAGTTAGATAGATCGAGAGATAGATAGATAGAAGATAGATAAATATATATACAAATAGATAGATAGAAATATAAATAGATAGATAGATAAACAGATAGACAGACAGATAGACAGATAGATAAATAGATAGATAAAAAAATAATTAGATAGAAAGATATATTTATTGATAGATAGATATATAGTAATATAGATAGACATATTTATTGATAGATAATTAGATTGAGAAATAAATTGACAGATAGAAATATAAATAGATAGGCATATACATAAATAGATAAAAAGATAGAATTATCAATTGATAGACATATATATAGACATATAGAAAGAAAGATAGATAGATTAATTGATAGATAGATTGATTTTTAGATAGACAGATAAACAGACAGATAGATAGATAGATAGACAGATAGATAGGCATGATATATAGATTGATAGATAGACCGATATATAGATTGATAGATAGATTGATATATATAGATAAATAGATAAAATATATTAATAGATATATGGATAAATAGATAGATAGAGAAATAGATAGATCGATAGATAGGTAAATTGATATATAGATAGATTGATATATAGATAGATAGATAGAAAGATAAATAGGTAGGCAGATAGATAAATAGATATTTAGACAGATAGATACACAGATAAATATATAGAAAGATAATTAGCTAAATATATAGATACATAGATAGATAGATCGATAGATAGATAAATATATAGAAAGTTAGATATATGGATAGAAAGATAGATAGATATATAGTTAGATTGATAGATAGATAAATAAACATATAGATAGATAGATAGATAAATATATAGAAAGATAGATAAATACAAAGATCGATAGATAGACATATAGATAGATAGATAGATAGATAGATACATAGAAAGAAAGTTAGATAGATTGACAAATAGATAGACAGATAGATAGATAGAAAGATTGAAAGATAGTTATAAAATAGATAGACATTTAGATATATAGATATATAGACAGATAGTTAAACATATAGATAGATAGATTGATTAATTGATTGACATATAGATAGATAGAAATATAGATAGATAGATATATATATATATAGATAGACAAATAGATATATTGATATATAGATAGATAGTTAGATTTATAGATAGATAGATAGATCGATTGATATATATATAGATAAATAGATAGATAGAAAAAAGATAGATAGATAGAAAAATAAATAGACAGATAGATACACAAGTAGATAATTAGATAGAGTGGTAGACAGATAGACAGAAAAAGAGACGTATTTTCGATGCAAAGTGTAGCCACGAATCCTAATTTTCAATCACTATTTTTGTGATAATTTTCAATTTTTCGTAGCTAAAATAGAGATGGATTTAGATTTCCATCTCTATTTTAGCAATGTTTTACAATAAACCTTCACTAAAATAGCCATAAATATTTGCAAACCATCGCTAAAATAGTGATGGAAAATTAGAATCCCATTGCTAAACTTAGTTATGGAATTCAATTTTTCGTCACTAATATAGCAATGGATTGTTGCATTCCATCACTAATTTATTTTCTTGTACACTTTTTGAGTCATTTTAGCTACGGAATATTCCATCACTAAAATTTAATATCCATCGCTAAAATACCTTTTTATTTAAATTTTTTTATATTAATTAAAAAATTACTGCAATATATTTAATTTTAAATAATTAGAAACAATAATAATAAAAAACACACATTCATTGGAAAAATAAATATATATTTAGTTCATTGTTGAAAATAAAAGCAATACAATGAACTTACATTAATTATGTTGCAACAATTTAAAAAACTCTTAACACAATAACTAGTTCATATCATCATCTTATAAAAAAACTAGCTCATAATCGAAAAATCATGATCACAACCTACACTACAAGAAAAAGCCCATATAGTTAGGGACAATTCCCTAGCTAAATGAGCATTTTCCATCGGTTCCCTATCTAAAGTGCTTCTTACTAAAATATAGCAACGGATAGTATCCCTAGCTAAAAAGTTAGCGACGGAAAAATCTCTTGCTAAAAAACACAAATTTCCTAGCTAAATTAGCAAGATAAATGAGATTTTTATCGCCAAGCGAAAATAAACATAAATGATTTCCTAACTAAAGTGTTGTCAATAAATTTTAGCGACGGATATAGTCCTTAGCTAAATAAAATTAGTGTCAAAAATCTGTTGCTAATTTTAATATTTCCCTAGCTAATTTAGCAAGGGATTTTTTCCTAGATATTTTAATTTCAAAATTAATTTCAGAATTTAAATTATTTTAAAATTTTTTAATAAAATAATTTAATATTTTTATATCAAATTGAATAAAAATTGAAACTATTAATAATTTATAATAAACAAAAAATAAAATCATTTAATATCTTATTCTAATTTAATATTTTAAATATTTGAAACAAAAAATAATAAAATTTTATTTAATCTTATTCATCAATATATCTATTGACAGTGCATAAAGTATAATATATCCATTCATTGATGTCGCTTTCTCTCCCTCTGCTCCTCCCATCATAATTTTTCTACTACGACAAAGTTGTCCGAGTCACGGCATGTAATGTCTAGTGAAAAATCCTATCACTTATAGAAGCTTTGTATGTGGAACAATGCGGTATCATATCTGTAAGAAATTTAAACCACTTGATCAAATTTTAAAAAAAAAGTTATGTTTTGATACATATATAATATTATATTATATATATAAATATATACTAGCATTTCACTCGTACATATATTACTGTAGTATATGTATATAAAAATAGCAATATTATGTGTACATATAAACTGAGTACAAATATACTCAGTATATATGTACATAAAATATTGTAGTATTATATGTACGTATATACTGACTTTCTTCGTACGTATATACCTCATTTGGTACTGTTGCTGCTAATCTCGCTGCCCCTCTTGCCATTACTACTGTTGCCGCTACCATTTCCACTGTCACTGCCAATACCATTGCTGCTGTCACCACCGCCGTAGCTGCCACTACTGCCTCTATTGCCATGGCTGTCGCCGCTGGCCGCTACCCCCGCTGGCAATGCTGCCACTGAATGCCGCAGCCATCGCTGCCACTGCTGCTACTGCCATCACAGTTGCTATCACTACCGCCACTCCTACCATTGCTACCTCTGTCGCTGCTGTCACTACTTCCGGTGCTGCCACTGCTTCCTGTGTAGCAACTGCTACTGCCGCTGCTTCCAGTGTAGCAACTACTACTACCCCTGCCACCGCTGCTTCCGAAGCAACCCCTGCCACTGCCTCTGATGCCACTGCTACCACTGCTACCACTGCCACTCCTGCCGCTACTATCACTGCCATTGTTGTTGTCGCTGCCGCTACCTCTACCACTACCACTACTGATGACACTGCCATTGTCACTGATGCCGGTGTTGTCGCTGCCACCCCGCCGTGACCGCCATTGCCGTGGCTGCCATTGATGCCAGTGTTGTCACTGCTGCCACTAATGCAACTACTGTCGCTTCTGCTGTTGTTGCCGCTTATGCCGCCGCCACTGCCGCCACCACCGCTACTGCCACCACCGCCGCTACCATTGTTGTTGCCATTGCTGCCACTACGGCCACTGATGTCGCCTCTGCCGCTACTACTGGTGATGCCGGTGATTCTGCTGTTGCCGGTGTTGCCGGTGATTCCGCCGCCACCGCTGCTACTGCTACCGCTCCTATCACTGATGCTGCTGTTACCACTACTGCAGCCACTGCCGCTTTCGCTGCCGCTGCTACCACTACTGCCGCCACTGCCGCTTTCGCTGCCGCTGCTAACACTACTGCCGCCGTTGCCACTTCTGCCACCACCAATGTTGTCACTGCCATCGTTGCCGCTACTGAAAATTGGATTTTACATACCTATAATAGGTAAAAACTCTACCCAAAAAATTTAGAGACACAACAACATATTTACAGATATATAAAATCAAATATTATAGACATGAACAAACACAAATTAAAGTTAATTGTCATACAGCTTCAACAAAAATCCAAAAGATATCCATCAATTATGTTTAGAGATAAAGATAGTGTAAAAATACAATGTTTTTAGAATAATATAGATTATATAAGCTAGACCTTTTTTGATAAAGCTGAAATCGGTAATATGGGACCCATGCATTGGAAGGACCATGGTAATGTCTAGATGCCTTGAATCAAGATTTTTTCTTTTGTCTCACATAATGTGTCCTATAAAGATTCATAATTTGGTTAATCAAAAAAGTAATGAAGAAAACCAGAATAAAAAAAATTGAAACCTGCAAAAAAATATCATAATTATTTGCTACACATAGACAAAAATAAATAACAGTTCAGAAATAATTCTCATACTCAATCTTCCTCATACTTTGTAGGGAATGCTAGCCTCTCCTGTGAGGATTCGCAGTTGGATCTCGGAATGTTATCTGTTGCGCCAATGCCGCTAACAGTGACTCCAAATAGGACATCGACTGTAGCATTACATTTTTAATTTCTTGCATTTCTTCCATCAAATTAGTTATCTGCTCATCTTTCTTTTTCATTTAGGTCCTTATATCTACAATATGTTCATTTGTTTCCAATGCTTGTTGTTTGACTACCTCATCCACCATTGCTAAGATAGATGAATTCGAAGTATGACTGCTACAACAAAATGCCACTCCCTTAGAGCCGATTCTGTACACTCGCTGCTTCTTTCGACCTCCTATTGTTTCCAAATAAATAGAATCATAGTCAATTGGTTGAAGGTACATATAACCCTAAACTTGTTGATGAGAAGCTGTAACACATTCCTCCTTTAGGTCCTGAGATAAAATAGAGAAAAAAACTATTCTAGATTTATAAAAAATAAAATAAATATTTTGCATTCAAAATAATTTTCATACTGTACTGTAGTTTATAAAATCTATTTAATATAACAATTTTTTACAGCAATCATCTAAGACATGTTGTCAACATACTGACCATCCACTTTCTTCACATGCATCTTCCTGAAAATTTCAGAAAAATTACGATCTCGACCCAATTCTCCTGCCTAGATTATGTTTTTATTAAGTCATAAAAAAATAAATGATAAAAAAATTTAACAAAATTAATAAAACCATGCAGAGATTTAATTTATTAGACTATTAGGACAAACACAAAATATAGATATGTTTAGAATTTTATATTTGTCCCAAATCTCGAGAGTGCTCAATGCTCGACTTTGAACCTTCGATGTGTCAACAGATTCCTGTACCTAGTCAAGCTACCTCACTTCTTCAATTTTTGCTGGCAATATCTAATTTTTTCTTCACATCTGGCTCCTCCCAATAATTAAGCCACTCGGGCCAGTCTTCATCGGATATAAAATCAGGCATTTCTTTCATTTTATTTAATTTTTGGACAAAATACAGAATACCATTGAGCAGATTTGATCTTCCATAATGACTTTCTCTTTCCATCAAATTTGGATGCCCATGTGCACTGATTCTATAAATAGAAAAATGACAAAAGAATTTATATTAACATCAAGAACATAATTATTTACTATTTGAATAATAACCAACATACAAGTTAAGTAATTAGATAATTATTTTTCAATTCTTTTGTTTTGTAATTTTTACCTAAAAGTCATTAATATATGACTGTTTTGTCGATTCAGAAACTTTCTTCCAGGAGAAACTTTAGAATCAGCAATTTTCTTGAAAGCCTTTGTAATTATAGTTGAACACATGTGAGATGGAATAAAACTGTACAAATAAATAAATAACATTGAAAAGAAGCAAATCATAACAATATAAAAAAACCACTATTAGTAATATCAAAATTTTTTTTTCAAGTCATTTTTACATATTTCTTTTACCTCTCATCCACAATCTCAATTTCTAACTTTACACTGATTGTAGAGGAATGCACAATATTTGATGATGTTGTTTGTATTGTAAATGAGGGAACAATCGGTGTTGAATGTGGTGTAGAAGATAGAGATGGATCAAAAGTTTGTGCATGAAGTATAATGGATGGTGGGCTTACATCTGATAAACGTGATAGTAGAGGTCTCAATAATGGTGTTGGTGATAGAAATAGAGATTGTGATTGTGATATTGAATTTAGATTTGGTGGCTATGAGATGGTACTGATTCTGCAACATGATGTAACAAACAAGATGAATTTGGTTCATTTTTATGCCCACGCCCACCTCCACCACGGCCACATCCTTTAGGCACCATCTACTATACAAAATAAAATATAGAAGAAAAATAGGGATATGATGAACAAGCATGCTTTTTCGAATAAAACACACCGATAGATTTCAATAAAATATAAAAAGTCTTCGATAGTTTAAATTTATAATAATATTATAATAATTTAATTATCAGCATCACTATCATCCTCTAGTGGATTTTCTAATATTTTGTCTGATTCCGATAGAAGTTTGAACTCATCTTCTGATAGAAATTGATCATCTTCAATTTCTATTGTGCCACCATTTGAATCACATAAATATTTTGGATCTTCATCGACATTAATAGGTTCAAAATTATTTGTCATTTTCTTAGAATGCTAGTGCAATTTCTAAGTCTGCACTTCTTTGTTGCGATGTTGGTAACTCAAATTTTGATCGAGCTTTGATTTTGCAAATCATCCACCAATCTCTCTTATCACGAGATAAACTCGGATATGTACAATAATATACATGAGTGTCTTGAACTACCATAATAAATGGCTCAATTCGAATATATCTGTGTTTATGGTTAACATCCACTAGCTTATAATCCGAATTAATCTTTGAGCCCACATTTCGTGTAGTATCAAACTATTCGCATTTTAATCATATAATCCTGTTATTTTTGAGTCCGAGATACTCCAACTCAATAACTTCTTTGATTTAACCATAATAATCAATCTCATCTACGCTATAATATGAGCCTTTAATGCATACACCACTATTCATTATTATTTTAGAAGAACCGTGCCCGATTGTGTGAAACTTATATCCATTAACAAAATACTCAGGATAGGTTATCACATATCTAAACAGACCTTTACTTAGATTCTGAATGAAAATATTTGAATCTCCATTTGATGTTCAATTGCCTGTGACATAAATTAAAAAAATGATATTAACAAATAAAAGATACTAATAAATTAAATAATTCAAAAATAAAAAATTTAATTATACTCACATAATTTTTTAGCCAATTCGCAAATTTAGTTTCTAGCATATAATCGACATCATTGCTGGAAATTGCTGGTTGCCTGATATTTTAATTGCTCAACATAAATACTACAAAAATATAAAATGAGAGAAAAAAAAGTACATCAATTTTTAATAATTCCTATTAAAGATATAATTAAACTATGATTAAACCTACAATCATTTTGGGTATACATACTCAATATATGGTGCAACCTCCTCACAATAAAGTAAAACATAGCTCCTGGTTACTTTGTACTCTTCATCTGTCATACATCTTTTCATTACTCTTCCAAATGCTTTTCCAAGGTGCTTGAAGATAGATAGTTTGTCCATTGAATCACCTTCTACCATCACATGATGTTCATAATTCCGTGACACATTTCTATTCTTTGTATTGATATGATCTCAAATTAATAAGAACAAAATGATGATGCTTCTTCTACTAAATATGCATTGCAAAATGAACCTTCAACTTTAACATTGTTTCTAAAATTCAATATCAATTTATGAAGATACCTACATCCATAATGTTAGGTTTCAATTAGATTAAATTACAATAATACTTAATGTACTAAATAATAAAACACATCAAATTATATGTATTTATCTTTCAAAAAAAATACATCCACCTGAATTGTACTAGCCCTGCAATCTTTGCTTCATATGCTAAATTGACCCACAAATGCTCGATCGAGTCAAAAAAACTCGGTGGGAATATCCGTTCAAGCTTACAAATAATAAGTGGAATGTCATTCTCCAGCCTCACCATGTCATCTATTTTGATTGTACTTGCAGTTAGTTGTTTGAAAAATAAACTAAGTTCTATAAGGACTTTCCAAACACTTAGTGGAAGTAATTAATGAAATGCAATTGGTATTAATCTCTGCATAAATACATGACAGTCATGACTTTTCATTCCAAATAACTTAAGATTCTTCATATCCATGCATCTACCCGTATTTGACACATATCCATCAGAGAAATTCAAATTTTAAACCCATTCACACAATATCTGTCTTGCGTTCTTATCAAGTATGTAGCAAGCTTTAGGGAATTTTCCTGTTTCCTCATCCAGTTTCAATTCAGGACACCGACATTAATCATTCAGCTCTTGTCTTGATTTTAAAGTATCTTTTGTTTTTCCATCTACATTAAGGATAGTGTTGAAAACATTGTCAAAAACATTTTTTTCAATATGCATTACATCTAAGTTATGATGAATTAAATTGGACTCCCAATAGGGCAAGTCCCAAAATATACTATATTTCCTCCAGCCAAATAATTTGCTCTCTGGTCCATTACTTCTAGTAGGTTCCTTTTTAGTTACCTTCTTTAAACCCAAACTCTGAATCTCTGTTATAATATCATCTCCTGAACGAACTGCTAGTGCAACTGACATCACAATTTTATTTTTTTTTTGAAATGTAGTTCTATTTCTTTGAAATGGATGATTCGAAGGTAGAAACTTATGATGGTTATCAAACCAGGACTGTTTACCACTAAATTTGAGGGTAAATACATGTATAAATATAGTTAAACTTTATTTATACATGTAGATATATATATTTATTTATATAATTTTATATATCCATACCTATAGTTATGTTTAGGAATAGATATTGTAAAATACATTTTTGAATACTATTATATACAAATGTATATTAAATATAAGTTGTAAATTATATATTTAAATATAGTTATGTATGAAGTTTTTATAGTAATACATATAATAAGATACAATTATTTATAGTTATATGTTATTATACATATAGTATATATAACTATAAATATTTTTATATAGTTAAACATAGAGTTATATATAGATATATTCAATAAAAATAGTTATACATAAATATATAAAGTTATAAATAAATATATAGATTTACATATATGTATACATACTTACAAATATAGTTATATTTAATTAGTATAGTGTGATAAAGTTATACAATTATTTATATATAATTATACAAATATTTATATATAGTTATATAACTTCAACAGATAACTAAAATATGACCAGCAATGATGTTTAGAGAGAGAGAGAGAGAAGAAATACTTTATTTCTACCATTTTCCACATGAGCAGGAAGTTACTTTGAATGGCCATTTACTACTACATTTATAGCAAAGAGATGTTCGGATTATTATTACCATGCTATTTGTTTTTAAAAATATTATTCTTGATAGTAGTTATGTTCAAAAAAGTTTGGTTCATATATTTTATACTATCTTAGCTTGAGTATCCATGACACATTGCTATAAGTTGATCTTATTATATTAGTATGAAATCATTGTTTTAATATTACTAAACTTGATTCAACAAGTCCACTCATCACTAACACAAGAAAGATCACAAGGTATCACACACTACGAGACATCTATTGAAGGAATACTGAAATTATTAGAAATATAAGTGTTTTATTTCAAGAAACATAAATATGAAGTTATTAAGTTTGAGATGATTCTGAGATAAATTGGCTATTTTATTTGTACTAGACAGACAAACAGATAGTCAAACAGAAAGATAAACTAACAAAAAGATAAACTAATAGATAGATAGAACCACATATAGATAGACGGATTGATATAATGATTGATAGACATATTGATTATCAAATTGATAGACAGATTGATAGAGATATTGATAGACAAATTGATAGATAGATTGATAGCCATATAGATAGATAGATTGATAGATAAAAAGATAGAGATATAGAAAGATAAACAGATCGAGAGCAAAAGAGATCGACAGGTTATTAGAAAGATAAATTGATAGATAGATAGACATATAGACAGACAGATAGATATATAGACTGATAGATTGATAGAAAGATATATAGAGAGACAAATAGATAGACTGATAGATAGAGATATAGATATATAGATATTTAGACAGATTAGATAGCTAGATCAATAGAACAAAGATAATTAGATAGATAGATAGATAGATAGACAGATAGATACATAGATAGATAGACAAATAGATAGGCAGAAAGATTTATAGATATATAGATAGATAGATAGATAGATAGACAATTAGATTAATAGATTTAGTGACATATAAATAAATATATAGATAGATAGATAAAGAGATAGATATATAGATAGATTGAAAAATAGAAAGTCAAATAGAAAGAAAGATAAACAAATAGATAGACAGATAGATGGTCAGATAAATAGACAAAAAGATAGATAGATATAGATAGAGAGATAGATAGAAAAATAGATAGACATATAGATAGTTAGATAGATAGATAAATAGACAATTAAATAGATAGGTAGACTTACAAATAGATAGATAGACTTACAAATAGATAGATAGATACATAGATATAAAAATAAATAGACAAATAGATAGATAGATAGATAGACAAGAAAGATAGACAGATAGATAGATAAACAAATAGAAATACGCACACACACACATACACAGATAGGCAGATAGATATATAGATAGATAGATAAATAGAAAGATAGATAGTGAGATACATAAACAAATAGATAGATAGAAATATAGATACATAGATAGATAAATAAATAGATTGATAGGTAGGTAGATATATAAATAGATAGATAGACAGAATGGAAAATAGATAGAAAAAAAGACTAATATATAGACAGATTGATAGATATATGGACAAACATACACTTAATTAGACAAAGAGATAAAAAATGGAAAGAAAGATAGATACACAGATACATAGATCGATAAATAGTTGAATTAATAGAAAGATTGATAAACAGATTGATAGATAGATTGATAGACAAATTGATAAGCAGATTGATAGACTAATAGATTAATTGATTTATAGGAAAATAGATAGAAAGATAAATAGAGATATAGATCGATAGATTATTAGATAAAAATTAAACAATTATATAGATATAAATATAGATAGATACATAGATAAATAGAAAGACATACAGACAGATAGATAGATCGATAGATAGATAGAGAAATAGATAGACAGACAGATAGGTAGATAGAAAGATAGATGGATATAAAATATATAGACAGACATATAAATTGAAATATAGACAAATAATTAGATAGAAAGATAGATATATATATATATAGACAGACAGATAGAAAAATAGATAGATAGATAGATAAAAAGACAGATAGATAGAGACATAGATAAATAGATGGATTGATAGATTGATAGACATATAGATAAATAGATAAATATATAGATAACTATAAATATAGAAAGATATATAGATAGACATATAGATAGATAGATAGATAGAAAAATAGAAAGACAGATAGACAAAGAGATAAAAAGATAGACAAATATATAGATAGATAGACAGATAGATAGACAGATATATATATATATATATAGATTGATAGAAACATATATAGATAGAATTATAGATATATAAATAGATAGATAGAAAAACATATCGATACACATAAAGATATACAAAATCATAAACAGACAAATAGAAAGACATACAGACAGATAGATAGAGAGATAGATAGATAGAATGATAAATAGATAGATAGACAAATAAATAGGTAAATATATAATTAGATAGATAGAAAGATAAAGAAATAGATAGACGATAAAACAAATAGATAGACATAGAGGCATATATATAGATAAACACACAAATAGATAGATAGACTATTAGAAAGATATAAAAAAAGAAAGATAGACAAATAAATAGATAGTTAGTTAGATTTATATAAAGAGAGATAGATAGTTATTTAGATAGATAGATGCATCGATTGAAATAAAGTTTGATAAATTTATTGATAATAAGTTAGATAGATAGATCGATAGATCTATAGATCGATAGACTAACAGATAGATTGATAAATAGACATTTAGATAGACATATTGATAGACATATAGATAGATATATAGATAGACAAACAGGTAGATAAATATATAGAAAAATATATAGATAGTTAGACAGAATGATTGACAGGTAGATAGATAGAAAGATAAATATATAGATAGATTTAAAAATATATAGACAGACAAATAGATAGATAGATAGATATATAGAAAGTCTGATAGATATACAAATAGATAAATAGACAGATAGATAGATATACAAATAAATAAATAGATAGAGAGACATGCAAAAATATAGATAGATATAGAGATTGATTGATAGATTCAATGGTAGATTTATAGATAAATAGATCGATAGACAAATAATTATATAGATAGATAAAAAATATATATAGATAGATAGATATATAGATAGATAGATATATAGATAGAAAAATAAATAGACAAAAAGATAGATAGATATGTAGATAGATAGATAGATAAACAAACAAATAAATAGACAGTAAGACTAACAGATATATAGATAGAAAGATATATAGACAAACAGATAGATAGTTAGATTGAAAAATTGAAAGATATATAGAAAGAAAGATAGATAAACAAATAAATAGTGATTTTGATAGATAGATTTTTTGAAAGATAGATAGACACATAGCTTTACAGATAGATAAATATATTGATAGAAAGATTGATAGACAAATTCATACACACTTTGATATATAGAATGATAGACAGATAGATAGATTTATTAAGAGAAACATTGTAAAATTGTTTGATTGGTATATAGATAAATAGATCGATAGATTATTAGGCATATAGATAAATAGTTAAATAGAAAGATAATTAGATAGATAAATAGATAGATAGAGAAATAGATAGATAGATACACAAATAGAAAGATAGATACATTGATAGACAGACTGACACACAGATAGATAAATAGACAAATAGATAGATAGTTAGATAGATAAAAATTTAGACAACTAAATAGATTGATAGATAGATGGATAAATAGACACGCATATATATATATATAGATAGGTGGATAGATAGTTGGATAGATAGATATGAATATAGATACACAAATAGATTGATTGTTAGATAGACTTATATATCGATAAAGATACACGGATAAATATACATATAGATAGACAAAAATAGACAGACAAATAGATAGACAAATAGATAAATAAATAGATAAAGAGATAGATAGACAAATTGATAGATAGATAGACAAATTGATAGATAGATAGATAGACCTATAGAAAGACAAATAGATAGATAGATAGATAGATAGACAAAAAAATTGATTTATAGATAGCCATATAGATAGATAGACAGATAGATACATAGATAGAAAGATAGAATTAAATACAATTGGATAGATAGATAGACAAATAGATAGATAGAAATATAGATAGAGAAATAGATAAATAGATAGATAAACAAATAGATAGATACATAGATAGACAGATAGATAGATAGAAAAATAGTCAAATATATAGATAGATGGATAGATACATTAACATAAAGATAAATAGTAGATAGATAGATAGATAGACTAATAGATAGATATATAGATAGACAAATAGATAGACAAACAGACAGATAGAAAGATAGAAAAATACTTATATAGATAGACAATTAGATTGACAGATTGATAGAATGATTGATATAAAGATATATAGATAAATAGTGAGATAGATGCATAGACATATAGATATAAAGAAAGATAAACACATAGATAGATAGTTAGATAAATAGATAAATAGGTTGATACATAGACCAATAGATAGACTGATAGATACATAGATTGATACAAAAATAGCTAGATAGACAGATAGATAAATAGATAAATAGATAGAATATAAATAGATAGATAGATAGATAGACAGATATATAGATAAAACTATAGACAATTATATAGAGACATAGATAGACTTATATATAGATAGATAGATAGATGAATAGGTAGATATGTAGATAGATACACAGACAGATAGTTAAACAGATATATAAATAAATAGATAGATAACACATAGAAAGAAAGATAGATAGATAAATTACAGATAGATAGATAAATATATAGATATTAAGATATATAGATAGATAGACATATAGATAGAAAAATAGTTAAATAGATATATAAATGATAAATAAATTGATAGATAGATTGATATATTGATAAATAGAAATATAGATAGATAGATATAAATATAGGCAAATAGATAGATAGATAGATATATAATAAATAAATTGATAGACATATTCAGAGATAGCTTGATATATAGTTTAATAGATAGATTGATAGTTAAATTGATAGATAGATAAATTGATAGATAGATAGATAGGCAGATAGATAGACATTTAGATAGATAGATAGATAGACAAATAGATAGATAGATATATATAAACATATATTAAGACAAATAAATAAATAAATAGATAAATAGATTACTAGATAGATAGATAGATAGATTATTAAATAGATAGATAGTTAGATAGATAGATAGATAGATTGATTGATAGATAAAACTATAGACAATTTTATAAAGACATAGATAGACTTATAGATAGATAGATGAATAAGTAGATAGATAGATAGATACACAGACAGATAGTTAAACAGATAGATAGAGACATAGAAAGAGAGAAAGACAGATAGATAAATTACAGATAGATAGACAGATATATAGATATAAAGATATATAGATAGATAGACATATATATAGATGAATAGTTAAATAGATATATAAATAGATAAATAAATTGATAGATAGATTGATATATTGATAAATAAAAATATAGATAGAAAGATAGATATAAATATAGCCAAATAGATAGATAGATAGATAGATATATAATAAATAAATTGATATATATATTCATAGATAGCTTGATATATAGATAGATTGATTGATTGATATATTGATAGATAGATTGATTGATAGACAAATCGATAGATAGATAGACAGGCAGATAGATAGACATTTAGATAGATAGATAGATAGATAGAAAAATAGATAGATAAAAAGATAGATAGATATATATAAACATATATTAAGACAAATAAATAAATAAATAGATAATAAGATTATTAGATAGATATATTATTAAAAAGAAAGATTGTTAGATAGATAGATAGATAAATAGATTGATAGATAAAACTATAGACAATTATATAGAGACATAGATAGACTTATTGATAGATAGATAAATGAATAGGTAGATAGATAGATAGATACACAGACATATTATTAAACAGATTTATAAATAATTAGATAGATAGACATATAGAAAGAAAGACAGATAGATAGATAAATTATAGATAGATAGACAGATATATAGAGATAAAGATATATAGATAGATAGACAGATATATAGTGATAAAGATATATAGATAGATAGACATATAGATAGACGAATAGTTAAATAGATATATAAATAGATAAATAAATTGATAGATAGATTGATATATTGATTAATAGAAAGAAAGAAAGATAGATAGATATAAATATAGCCAAATAGATATATAGATAGATATATAAAAAATAAATTGATAGATATATTCAGAGATAGCTTGATATATAGATAGATTGATTGATTGAGAGATTGATAGATTGATAGATTGATAGACAAATTGATAGATAAATAGATAAGCAGATAGTTAGACATTTAGATAGATAAATAGATGGACAAATAGATAGATAGATAAAAAGATAGATAGATAGATAGATATAAACATATATTAAGACAAATAAATAAATAAATAGATAATTAGATTACTAGATAGATAGATAGATTATTAAATAGAAAGATTTACAAATAGTTAGACAAAAAGATAGATATCTAGTTATAATGATAGATAATACATTAACAAATAGATAGATAGATAGACTAATGGATATATTGATTGATTGAAAGATAGACATATAGATAAATAGATTGATAGAGAGAGAGAGAGAGATAGACATATATATATAGAGAGATAGATAGATAGATGGATGGATACATAGATAGACATACAGATAGATAGATAGATAGATAGACACATAGATATATAGATAGATAATAAAAAATATAGATAGAAAGATAGACAGATAGATAAACATATAGATATGAATATAAGAAGATAGATAGATAGACAAACAGATAAAAAGATAGACAGACAGGTAGATATAGAGCTAAATAGACAGTTAAATGGACATATAGATTGATAGATCTATAAACAAATAGATAGACAAATAGATAGAGAGATAAATAGATAGAGAGATAAATAGATAAATAGATAGGTAGATAGACTATTAGATAGATAGATAGAAAGATAGGTAGATAGGCATATTGAGAGATAGATATATAGATAAATAGATAGATAGATAGATAGACACACAAATAGAAATATATAAATTAAAAAAGATTGATAGATAGATAAATAGACAGCTTGATAAATATATTTTTAGATATAAAGATAGATTGAGCGATAAAATGATTGATTGATTGATAGAAAGATTGCTAGATAAATTGGTAGAAATATTGATAGATAAATTGATAGATAGATTGATAGACAAATAGTTCAATAATAGATATATAGATACAATATTATGTTTTATAGATTGAGAGATTATTAGATAGATAGATACAAACATACATAGACATATACATAGATAGATACATAGATAGATTTAAAGATAAATAGATAGATAGACAAATAGATATATAGAAATATAGATAAATAAATAGATAAAAGATAGATATATATATATATATATATATATATATATATATATATATGATAGACAGACAGATAGATAGATATATAGACATATATATTAGATAGATATATATATATATATAGATTGATTGATTTATAGATTTACATATATAAACATAGATCAATAGAAATATAGATAGACAAATAGATTTATCAATTGATTGACATATAGATAGACAGACAGACAGACAGATAGATAAAAAGATAGATAGATAGATAGTTAGACATATAGATAGAAAAATAGATATATAGATAGATTGATATACATATATATAGACAAATAGATAGATATACAGCCACACAAATAGATAGACAATTAGATAAATAAACATACATATATATATACAGTTACACTAACAAATAGACAGATAGATAGATAGATATAAAGATTGTTAGATTGATAGATTTCTAAACAGCTAGAAAGACACATACATAGATATAAATATAGAGAGATGGATAGATTAATTGAAAGATAGAGAAATAGATATATAGATAGAAAGATAGATACACATAGATAGATAGATAGATAGACAAATAGATTGACAGATATATAGATAAAAATATAGATAAATAGATGGATAAAAGATAGATAGATAGATATATAGATATACATATAGATTGATTAATAGATTGACATATAGATAGACAAATCGATAGAATTATAGATTGTCAGATAGATAGATTGATATATTGACATAAACATAGACACATCGATAGACATATAGATAAAAAAATAGATAAATAGATAGATAAACAGAAAGATATATAGAAAGATAAATAGACTTATAGATTGATAAATAGAAATATAGATAGACATATGATAGATTAATAAATAGACATATAGATAGACATAAAAATATACAAATAGATACACAGATAGATTGATAGAATGATAGAAAGATAATAAATTTATAAACAGACACATAGATAGATAGATATATATATATAGATAGGGAAAATGATGTACAAAAAGAAAGATTGGTAGATAGATAGATAGATAAATTTATAGATAGATAGACAGATAGATAGAAAGAAAGAAAAACTGACATATATTAAGATACACTGATAGTCGGATAGATAGATTGACGGGTAGACAAACACAAAAATAAAAAGATATATATAGATACACAAATAGATAGATAGATAAATTGATTGATAGATAGATAGTTGGAAAGCCATATTGAGACATATATTGATAGATAGATAGATTGAGAGATTCATAGCCATATTGATAATTAGATAGATTGACATAAATATAGATAGATAGATAGATAGATAAACAAATAGATATATAGATAGACAGAATAGATAGGCAAATAGATTGACTAATAGATAGATAAACAAATAGATACATAGATTAGTAGATAGATAGATAGACAGATTCAAAGATAGATAGATAGTAATATCGATAGATAGTTTGCGATAAAAATTTAGATAGATAGAAAGATAGATCAATAGATAGAAATATTGGTAGAAAAATAGATGAGCAAATAGATAGATATAAAGTTAGACAAATGATAGATATTTAAATAAATAATAGATAGATAGACAGACAAATAGATAGATATATAAAGAATTAGATAGATAGAAAGATAGATAGATATATAGTTAGACATATAGATAGATAGATAATTAAATAAATATATAAACTGATTATAGATAGATAAATAGATTGATAAATAAATATATAGATAGATAGACAAATAGATAGAGAGATATATAGATAGAATGATTATTTAGATAGATTAATAAATAGATTGATCTAAAGATTGATAGAAAGATTGATAAACAAATTTATATATAATTTGATAGAAACATGGATGGACAGATTGATAAATAGATAGATAGAAAATAGATAGATAGATAAATAGATAATTAATAGATAGAGAGATAGTAAGATAGAAATAGACAAATAGAATGAATATTTGACCAACATATTGACAAATAAATAGATAGAAAAATTACATATAGATAGATATTTAGAAGACTAATAGATACATAGATATTCAAAAATACATAGATATATAAATAGACAGATAAAATGACAATAGATA